>MJUU01011279.1:64562-76380 GCA_002080025.1 Modiolus philippinarum
TCAGAAATCTGTTTGAATTTTATGTTCAATGTGTCATGTAGTATTTCTTTCATTATCAATAATTTGAGGTTGCTTATTCAAAAGAACTTTATATTCCTAAAGAATTTATTTTTAATAACTGATTTTTTTATGTTATATCGTTATCGCATGCCTTACATGTAAAGGAAATACATTAAGACAAAACTGTAGACTTAACACATGCAAAATATTAACCCTGTTCTTACAATTGAAACACTGCTTATTTAATTTTATTTTACTTCAAAAGATACAGATTTATGACTTGTATGAAATGTGATTGATTTTTACAATAAAATCAACTCAAATACCTACATATGTACAAAAAGCATCATGCCTTTGGTCGTTACGGCAATTAATTATACCAAAACAAAAATGGAAATTTCCGATTTTTAATTTTCCCAGATGTTCGTTATTTCACAATAAGAAAACGAATTATGTGTCAGATCAGAAGAAATATTGTTTAATAATTTTTTTTTATGGAATATATTACCAGTTACATTTGGACATACACGCAATAATTCTGAATCTTAAACTAACTTTGGAGATTGTTATTTCCTCTGAACAAAATAACTACTAATATTCTTTTGATGTTTGTCAGATTAGAATATAAGAAAAGTGACAATGAAAATGGTATTAAGGAGAAAAAAATGGAATTTTAAGATTCTAGAATTTGAGTTTTTGTGAATATTTTGAATGGATCATCAAAAATGTTATACTGATAGTTATAAAGATATCTAATAATAGTTCACTATTATTATGACAAATCGTGCTTCAGATAATGACCATTTATATGTTACTGATCTTTTTGCCAAATATATGAATTCAAAGTTACTGGTGATTTCAAATAGTGTTTCATCAGTACGGTACAGAATGGATTTTAGCATTGAAAGGCAAGACAGTCAATTATATAGCATAACAATTAACTTAAAAAAAATTCCAAATTAATGTAGTTTTTTAATTGTTTTTCAAACAGCCAAGAACATTCCAAATAAGAAAATACCATTGATAAATTTCGGAATTTATTAAAACATATTAGAAATAAATAGAACTTTGTATTGAATGATAAACTAGATATTATAGGATGATTTCTACAATCCATTTTCTTTTTATAAAAAAGTGAAATTCAAAATACATAAAAAAAACACTTGTATGTCCACTATATTTTGAAAACTGTTCACAATTTGTTTTCTCTTCACTATCAATATCATTTTTCTCATCTTCTAAACCGAGTAATTTCAAAAGATTAATCGCACTTATTTTATTAAGAAAAAAAAAAAAAAAAAAAAAAAAAAAAAAAAAAAAAACTCCCGAGTTAGTTTTATGTTGACATCATTTTGTGAATATTGAAATATAAATGGAAATATATTCTATAAAAGTTTTAAATAAACATTATTTCATCTGATCTGAGACATGCTTTTGTTTTCTTATTACGAAATAATATAGATCTGGGAAAATAAAAAAAAAACAAAATTATGTAGGTATTTGTGTGTAGTTAATGGTAAAAATATATCATATTTCAAACTAAACAGTAGCCTTTGAAGTTAAATAAAATTACATGTAATAAAGCAGTGTTTTATTTGTAAAAAAAAGGTTGAATAATGCATATGTTTAATTGGCAGATTTGTTCAAATGTTAAAATGTATTCTACTTAAAGGTAATGCATGATATAGTCACATATCATCCACATTTTATTAGTTAGTTTATACATTATATAGTATTATACATCTTAACACGAAATCAGTAGGAATTCTTACAAAATGAAATATACAATTATGTACACATTTCTGGATACAACGGCCAAATGAAGCTCCTTTTAACATTCATATTTTACTAAACAGGTCTCGAGTATGTCAGGTAGAGAAATATTAATACCAAAAATCAAATAAAACATTTTATTTTACCATTTAAAACATGTTTTTATAATTTTTCCTAATTTTATGGGGAAGGGGTTCTTATTTCGGTATGTGTGAAATTGAAAGATCATGTAAACAAACTAGCTTGGACTCAATTTGGATTGACGGTTCAGCTTTCAATTACTCTGATCCTATAACATCACGAAACATTATTACATAGGCAATTGATGGACATATATTAATATTTTTACGATCATTACATTTAAATATCGAAAAATATTGTATATAGCGAAAATTCCTAATCCTGTTTTTTTTTTTTTTAAATTGAAATTAAAAATGTTTGAATTTTAATGGCGTTATTTTTTAACTTTGTGTCCCAACTCATTAGTTAGGTACAAAATACAGGGAAAATACCATAGTTGTTGATTTTAAAAGATATTAGACCGAACAATCGCCATTTTCACCATTTTTGCCAGGGAGAGATACTTTTTTATAGTCCCACACAATACAGAAGGTATAAAATGCCAGCATTTATATGGATGATATGGCAAATCTTTCAAAAACTCCTTCAAAATCTAGAATCTCAAAACTCCCATTTATTATATTGTTATCATTATCAATATCATTTTCTTGTCAATTTATAACGACTAATTTCAAAAGTTTAATCGCAGTTATTTTTTAAATAGGAGATTACAACCTCTCAAGTTATTTTTAATGTATGTTTAAACTAAAAAACTGCTTCATCGTAAAACTTATTATAGTAAAACCTTTTTTTTGTATCTGGAGAACAATTTAGAGTTTATCTGTTGAATATCAAATTATTTCGTGAATATCAAAACGTATTCGAAAATGTATTCTCTAAAATATTTAGAATAATTATTATTTATCTTATCCGAGACATAATTTTGTTTTCATCTTCCGATATAACGTAAACCAGAAAAAAAAATCATTTTGCTTATTTTTGTATAAATAATTGCTGGAACAAGCCAAGGCGTGATGTCATTTCTACTAATGTAGGTATATGTGTTAAAGCTAAGTCGCATTTCATACTAATCACAAATAATTAGCTTTTGGAGTGCAATAAAATTAAATAGCAGTGTTTTATTTGTAAGAAAGGGGATAAAATTTTGCATTTGTTTAGTCTGCAGATATGTTCAAATGTAAAAATGTATTCTACTTGAGGGATAGACGTGCTATAACTATATAACATCCATATTTTGAGTTTATATATACATTATAAAGGAAATATACATCTTATCAAACAATTAAGTAGAAATTCTAGAAAACTGAAAATTGCCATTTGTGCACTTTTTTGGAATCAACGGCTAAATGAAGCTCATTGAAACATACAGGTCTCCTGTGATTCAGGTATGGTAAAATTTATACCCAAAATCAAATTAACCATTTTAGAATTTAAAGCATGAATATTTAGAATTTTTCCCAAATTTGCAGAGGTAGGTTTGCTTATTTCGACATTAGTTAAACTAACAGAAGATGTAAGCAAACTATTTTGGCCTCAATTTGTTGCTATTACATTATAAAACATTATTATATAAGGAATTAATCGACATATATTCAGATTTTTATGATCCATACATTTAAATGTCGAAAAATTGAAAATATTAAAAATAACAAAAATGAACATCAGAAAAAAAGATGACATAAAAGGATGGCTTTGGACTTAGTTAGATACAAAAAGTGCACGAAAGTACCAAAAAAGTACATATTTTACTAAAGAGGTATCCGTGCGTTCGGAAGAGTAACATTTATACTTAAAATCAAATAAGACATTATATTTCAGAATTTAAAGCAGGACTATTTATAGTTTTTCATAATTTTTAGGAGAAGTGGTGCTTATTTACACATTTAATTAAATAACAGAAGATGTAAACAAATCATTATGGTTTCAGTTTGCACTGACGATTCGGTTCTGAATTATTTTTTTTCTATAACATCATAAAACATTATTATATAGGCAATTGTAGGACATATATTCAGATTTTTTCGATTATTACATTTAAATGTCGAAAAATTCCAAATGTTCTATAAAGCGAAAATTTCCAGTTCATTTTCAAAACTTTTGACATAAAAAATTCTTGGACTTTAATGGTGTTATTTTTGTTAACTTTGTGTCACAACTGATTAGTTAGTCACAAAAGTACAGACACAATACTCCCCTTTGGGTCGTTTTCCCTTTGACACATTCCCCGTTTCCCTTTTTTTTTCTAAAGTCGTTGATCTAAATAGGTATTAGCCAAAGATCGTCATTTTCACCATTTTTGCCAGACATACATTTTTTATATTCCCACACAATACAGAGGGTATGAAATGCCAACATTTATATTAATGATATCACGATTCATTCTAAATATATTCACAAAACTCTTTCAAATTCTAGAATCTCAAAACTCGATTTTTATTGTCATCATTGCCAATATCATTTTTATGGCACTTTATAACAACTAATCTCAAAAGATTAATCGCAAGCATTTCCTAAATAGGAGATTACAACATCCACAATTAGTTTTAATGTATGTTTGAACTAAAATTGCTTCACCAGAAAATTACTTCTTACATAAAAACAATATTTTTTGTATTTTGGAGAACAATTTAGAGGTTATTTGTTGAATATAAAAGATAATTTCGTGAATATCTAAACGTAAATGAAAATGTATTCTCTAAAAGATTTTAATAAACATTTTTTTAGAGACATACTTTCATTTTCCTCTTAAGAAATAACGTAAAGCTTGGAAAATTAAAAATATAAAAAAAAATAAATTATTTTGCCNNNNAATTGAAGAAACGCTTCAAGACAGGACGTTATTTCTACTCATGTAGATATTTGTGTTTAGTTAAAGGTAAACATATGTCACATTTCATGATAATCACAAAAAGTAGCTTTTGAAGTGAGATAAAATTAAATGCACCGGTCATTGCAAAATTTTCTCTTTACACATTATTTTTATAAACTTCATTAAAATTGAAAAATAAGTCCCGCCAATGGAGCAGTTCTTTTCAAGCTTTATTTTATTAAAAACTCCATGACAAGGAAAAAATATACGATAACATATTTATTTATTAAAAGCAGGTAAAGGATTGATCTCTTGCGATGATGTGTTGATGATGAAAGTGAAACGAATCTATAATTCGCAAAACTATTTACCCGAGATATCACGTGATACATGGAAGAATCTGGACTAGAGTTTGACGAATAGGCTTCTCGTCATCTGTCACATTTCTCTTCAATTGACAGAGAGTCGTCACGTCAATTACTTGATCGCTGACTGACCGCTGACTGATCCCTGACGAACGGATGACGGCTGCCTGATCGTTTTTCCTGTAAGGGCATAGTTGCACAGTACAGCATGAAACAATATTTGAAATCAGAATCTTAAAATGCATATATTCCGCCAAAGGATCAGTTACATATCAATTATTTGAAGCATTTGTAATTATATATGATCGGTGAAGTTTGCATGATCTCAGACTTACCCGACACTTGTCATTTACCCTCATTTTTCATTGTAATTTGAAAAAAGAACTTCATTTCATTCGATAAGTGTTATTCGGCAAGACCACATGTTTTCAATGCAAGATAATTCAATATTTGGACATCTTTCAAAGTTTAACAAATAAAAATGTAGATACATGGAATTCAAATGGTATCTACCAGAAAAGTACTAACTATATTTCAAGAAAACCAAATGTGGGATCAAACTTGCTCAAGTTGATGACATGATGTCTAATATGGCAATATGGCAATATAGTGGCTAACAAGCATGATGCCTAATCAAATTAAGGGCATACACCGCAGTTACCGTTGTTAAGAGTTTTAAAACATTACAATACAGTTACGACATAGTTTGAATTTTCCGGAAAAATGACGTCTCAATTGTTAAACATCATACATCTACAGATCAGAGAAGACAAAATTTCAGAGACTCATGTAATATTTCGGCTTCTCCGTTTTAGGGGGTTCCAAACTATTTGTAGGTTTGTTTTATTTTTCTGTTTTTTTTCTGTTTTTTTTTTATTCAAAAATCCCTGTGAAATTTATACTTATGTAACAGATTTCAAATGATTTAACATTAGAACCGGCTAAGCACTATGATTTCACTACCTCATACTTCTTTAAAATTACTGTATGCTTTACTTCCGACTTATGAAAATAGCAAAAAAAAACTTATTATGATCTTAACTGCTGGATTTCAGTTTCATAAATTCATATCTCGTCACCTCAAAGAATGCAGAGACATTATTTGTGTCTGAAGTAAATAAACACATGTAGGAAAAATAAGTTGCTTGCAAACCAGGCTTAAAATTAACACCACAATCTGCTAGAGACATTGCTTTGCGCAATGAAGATGTGCAAAGGTTTTTCCGAATTTGATACTTTACTTAAAACGTATTTTAGTGTATCGATAATATGTACAATTGGATTGGACACAAGTTTGTACAACTAACAAAGGTCCTCTCCATACAATGACATATACAATAGTACACATACGTCAGCAGATACACATATAGAAATATAAAAGTCAGATGAAAAAGTAATCATTTATCTAAAATAACAAGAGATTAACTACTAGAAATAAAAAAAAATGTAAACATAGAGATTAAAAACAAATATAAACATTATAGTGTATCGGTACATGTTTAATAATAAAAAGAAAAATTAAAAACAAAAAAGGTGATAGAGGCGAGAAAAAGATTGGAAGCTTGGGATGAGATTTGATCAGGAAATTATAAAAACCGTTTGGTTTGTTTTATATTTCGCTGAAATGATTTAAATATCTTTCCATTTGTTTGATCATTTAGTAAGGGATGACCAAATAGTATTGTTTCAATTTTAAGCTCATTTAAGAAATTAAGAGAGTCTATCATTTCATTTCTTGCCTCAATGTATAAAATACATTCTAAAATGTAATGAATAGCGTCTTCAATAGGACATCCACAAATACAACCAGTGTTATTAGATAAATTTACACGGAACAGACCAGCATTTAAACTACTGCTTATATGTCTAATTTTTGTTTGGTTAAAATTTAATTTTCTACAGCCTATTGAATAATACAATGGAGCTTGAAAAGTATCATTATTCAGATTTCTTAAATCTGTTTACGCATGTCTTTATTTAACTCAATCCAGAGTTTTATAGTAGACGGAAAAGAACCTGAGTAAGTCTGTAGTCCAGCTCAAGGCACTCTTATATCTGATTGATTACGCTAGTTAAATACATTATCAAGTCGTAAAAGGGGAGATAAGCAGTCTTGTAAATATGATGGACAGTTTTCATTTTTTAATATTATAACACATATAAAGTTTCCTTTTCTTACGTCTAGATTGAAGAGATTCTCAACCAGTTACAAAGTACAGCGATTCGATGTTAGCGAACTTCGGCAAGCCGGTCTCTATCCTTGCAGCCTCGTGTTGAATTTATTCAATTTTATTTACACTTTGAATAAAGCAACCATCCCACAGTTCACATGCATATTCTAATAAAGGTCTTATGTATGTAATTTTTTTTTTCTAAATTATACCTAAATTTTTACCAATCGAAGCTTAATATAAGGGAAATTATGTACCCAACATATGTATTTAGTCATTTTTACCAAACAAAGCTGAAAATAAGGAAATTTGGGTACCCAGCATAATTATTTTAGTCAATTATACCAAAGTAAGAGTAAAATAAAGGAATGTATGTACCCTGCATATTTATTTTAGACAATTTATACCAATCACAGCTTAAAATAAGGGAATTTATGTACCTGGCATATTTACTTAAGTCAATTTTTACCAAAGTAAGCTTAAAATAAGGGAATTCATCTACCCGGCATATTTATTTTATTCATTTTTTTACCAATCAAAGCTTAATATAAGGAAAATTATGTAATCAGCATATGTTTTTAGTCATTTTTCACCAAACAAAGCTGAAAATAAGGAAATTCATGTACCCTGCATATCTATTTTAAGTCAATTTGTACAAAATTAAGCTTAAAAAAATCTATATACCGGCCATATTTATTTTAGTCAATTTTTACCGAACAAAGTTTAAAATAAGGAAAGTTTTGTACACGGCGTATTTATTTTGGTCAATTTTTACCCCCAAAAAGCTTGAAATAATTGAAATTATGTACCAAGCATATTTTTAAGTCTACTTTTAGTTTATTTTTACCAAACAAAACTTATAATAAGGGAATTTATGTACCCGGCATTTTTATTTTAGTCAATTTATACCCCCCAAAAAACTGACAATAAGGGAATTAATGTACCGGGCATATTTATTTTAGTCAATTTATACCAAACAAAGCATAAAATAAGAGAATTTAAGCACCCCGCATATTTATTTTAGTCATTTTTGGCTTAACATTTAGATCATATTGGTTATTTGTTCTCTATCATTTTTGAAACGTTTTTTTCTTTCTGGTCTTCCCAATGTTTAGATTTTATCGGCACTGATCAGACATAAATTGTCGAAATGCACATATGCAAAAAGTAAATTCACAGTAACTTCGGTATTTAGTTATTTGTTGCCACTGGGTCGATGCCACTGCTGATGGATTGTTAGTCCCCGACGGTATTCACAAGCCCAGTAGTCAGTACTTCGGTGCTGACCCGAAAACCGATTATATTTGGAACCTTACAATGTCTAAATTTGTGTAAATTTTGTTGAAAACTAAGGAGTATCTCCCTCATGCAAAGCTCTGTCCTTAGCTGATTTTGGCTTTACAATTAGATCATATTGGTTATTTGATCTCTATTAGTTTTAAAACATCTTTGAGTTTCTGGTCTTCCCAATGTTAAGATTTTATCTGCACTGATGAGAAATAGATTGTCGAAATGCGCATATGCAAAAAGTAAATTCACAGTAACTTCGGTATTTAGTTATTTTTCCATATTCATGTACCCGGCATATTTTTTTTAGTTGATTTTTATCAAATTAAGCTTAAAATATATCTATGTACCCGGCATATTTCTTTTAGTCAATTTTTACCAAACAAAGCTTAAAATTAGGAAATGTATGTACACGGCATATTTATTTCAGTGTATTTTTACCAAAGTAAGCATAAAATAAGGGTATTCATGTACCCGGCATATTTCTTTTAGTCAGTTTTTACCAAACAAAGCTTAAAATAAGGAAATGTATGTACACGGCAGATTTATTTTGGTCAATTTTTACAAAAAAAGCTTGAAATAAGGGAAATTATGTCACAGCATATTTTTAAGTCTACTTTAGGCATTTTTTTCCAAACAAAGCCGAAAATAACGGAATTTATGTACCTGTCATATTTATTGTAGTCATTTCTTACCAAAGTAAGCTTAAAATAAGGAAATTCATGTACCCGGTATATTTATTTTAGTCAATTTTTACCAATCAAAGCTTAATATAAGGAAAATTTATGTATCCAGCATATGTATTTAGTCATTTCTTACGAAGCAAAGCTGAAAATGAGGGAATTTATATACCAAGCATATTTTTTAATTCATTTTAAGCAAACAAAGCTGAAAATAATGAAAATTATGTACCTGGCATAATTATTTTAATCAATTTTACCAATAAAGCTTAAAAAAGGGAATTTATGTTCGGGGTATATTTATTTTAGTCACTTTTTAAAAAATAAAGCTGAAAATATGGGAATTTATGTACCCAGAATATGTTTTTTGTCATTTTTTACCAAACAAAGCCGAAAATAAGGAAATTTATGTACCCGGCATATTTATTTTAGTCAATTTTTACCAAAGTAAGCCTTGAATAAAGAAGTTTATGTACCCGTTATATTTATTTTAGTCAATTTATACCAAACAAAGCGGAAAATAAGGGATTTTATGTACTCCGCACACTTATTTTAGTCAATTTTTACCAAATTCATGTACCCAGCATATTTATTTTAGTCAATTTTTACCAAATAAAGCTTAAAATAAGTAATTTATGTACCCGGCATATTTATTTTAGTCAATTTATACCAAGCAAAGCTGAAAATAAAGAAATTTATGTACCCTGCATATTTTTCAGTCATTTTTAACCAAACAAAGCTGAAATAGCGGAAATTTATGTACGCGGCATAATTATTTTAATCAGTTTTTACCATTGAAGCTTAAAATAAAAGAATTTATGTTCCCGATATATTTATTTAAGTCAATTTATACTAAAAAAAACTGAAAATAAGATAATTTATATACCCAGCATATCTTTTAAGTCATTTTTTACCAAACAAAGCTGAAATAACGGAAATGTATGTACCCGGCATAATTATTTTAATAAATGTTTACGAATAAGTCTTAAAATAAAATAATTTATGTTCTCGGTATATATATTTTATTCAATTTATACCAAACAAAGCTGAAAATAAGGGCATTTATGTACCCGGCATATTTATTTTAGTCAATTTTTCCCAGATAAAGCTTAGAATAAGGGAATTTATGTACCCGGCATATTTATTCTAGTCAAATTATACCAAAGCTGAAAATAAGAGCATTTCTGTACCCAGCATATTTATTTTTAGTCAATTTATACCAAATAAATCTGAAAATAAGGAATTTATGTACCCGGCATAATTATTCTAATAAATTACCAATAAAGCTTAAAATAAAGGAATTTATCCTCCCGACATTTTATTTTAGTCAATTTTTACAAAATAAAGCTTAAAATAAGGAATTTATGTACTCAGCATATTGACTTTTGTCATTTTGTACCAAATTCATGTATCCGGCATATTTATTTTACTCAATTTATATCAAACAAAGCTGAGAATAAGGAAATTTATGTACCCTGCATATTTATTTGAGTCATGTTTTACCAAACAAAGCTGAAAATAAGGGAATTTATATACCCAGCATATCTTTTTAGTCATTTTTACCAAACAAAGCTGAAATAACGGAAATCTATGTACCCGGCATAATTATTTTAAACAATTGTTACCAATAAAGCTAAAAATAAAGGAATGTATCCTCCCGGCATATTTATGCTGGTCAATTTATACCAAACAAAGCTTAAAAAAGGGAATTTATGTACCCCGCATATTTATTTTAGTCATTTTTAACCAAATTCATGTACCTGGCATATTTATTTTAGTCAATTTTTACCAAACAAAGCTGAAAATAAGGGAATTTATGTACTCCGCATACTTATTTTAGTCAATTTTTACCAAATTATTTTACCCGGCATATATATTTTTAGTCATTTTTTACCAAATAAAGCTTAAAATAAGGAATTTATCTACCCGGAATATTTATTTTACTCAAATTATATCAAACAAAGCTGAAAATAAGGGCATTCAGGTACCCTGCATATTTATTTAAGTCATTTTTTACCAAACAAAGCCGAAAATAAGGGAATTTATATACCCAGCATATTTTTTAGTCATTTTTTACCAAACAAAGCTGAAATGGCGGAAAATTATGTACGCGGCATAATCATTTTAATCATTTGTTTTACCAATAAATCTTAAAATGAAGGAATTTATCCTCCTTGCATTTTATTTTAGTCACTTTTAACCGAATAAAGCTGAAAATAAGGGAATTTATATACCCAGCGTATCTTTTAAGGCATGTTTTACCAAACAAAGCAGAAATAACGGAAATCTATGTACCCGGCATAATTTTTTTTAATAATTTTTTACCAAGAAAGCTTAAAATAAAAGAATATATGTTCCTGGTATATTAATTTTAGTCAATTTATACAAAACAAAGCTGAAAATAAGGGCATTCATGTACCCTGCATATTTATTTAAGTCATTTTTTACCAAACAAAGACGAAAATAAGGGAATTTATATACCCAGCATATTTTTTAGTCATTTTTTACCAAACAAAGCTGACATGGCGGAAAATTATGTACGCGGCATAATCATTTTAATCATTTGTTTTACCAATAAATCTTAAAATAAAGGATTTTATCCTCCTTGCATTTTATTTTAGTCACTTTTAACCGAATAAAGCTGAAAATAAG
>MJUU01011283.1:0-11815 GCA_002080025.1 Modiolus philippinarum
TGATTCAATCCGGGAAAATTTCAAAGTCGGTAGTCAAATCCGGGAAGATGTGAATCTAGCTGAAAATGCCCACTTTCATTTGGGATAATGACACGTCATATCTTGATCCAATAGAAAACAACATATTCCTAGTTTTCAGCTATATATTTTTTTCGAAATATTTGACAATTTCGATATGAACCATTTGAAATAAAGCACGTGGTGATCCTCGTTTTTATATTTTCTTTTCAACGCCTACATCATAAGGAAACTTTCTTGTGTAAATGAAAAAAAATATGGACAAAACAAAAAAATCAGAGCATTTGTTCGAAGTTCCCAAATCGAAAAGACGTAAAAAGGGACACAGGAGTTCAACAACAACGATGTATATGAGGTTAAGAATAGATAAGAAATGGCTAAAGTACAACGCCGAAACATCTTTATACAAAGCACCAAACCTAAACACTCCAAATTGATTTTACTTCCTTTAGTTACTGAAACCTCACTTAGAAAATTGTTCCATTCTTCCACATCCGACTTTTGGTTGAAAATTAGTGTAGGTTAGGTACAGACGAAATGGAACTGTTTCTTCTATATTTCCCACAATTGATGAAATAAGCGCAAAAATAAAACACAGCTGTATTACTCTTCAATATACAAAATTAAAGCATGTTCATTTAGAAAAAAACTGCAAAAATTTCCGCACACTAAAATATCACAACCAACGGTATTTAATATGCTGCATCTAACATTTTGCAATCATCAGATTCTTGATACATGTACAAAAATTACTGTCATAAACCACATGATTAAATATTTCTCAGCATTTTGAGGACCCATGTCCTGCTGATTGGTTTTTCACGCATGTCAAAAACAGCAACAGCAGAATACCGAAGGAAAAAAATACGAATGGTGATTCCATAAATCGAAGTCCAAAGATATGGCGAAAAACGAAAACACATAAACAATGACGTTAAACAGCTAAGAAACGTAGAAATAAAAATACCTTCAAAATCAAGGCAATCATAGTGTGAACTCCTGTGAAACTGAGAGTGACATCAGATGTATCCTAATTTCAAACGTCCATCTTCGTCAATATACAACAAAAGGTAAAGGTACAACACTGGAGTAGATGTATCAGTGGTTTTCTTAAAATTTAAGCTCATGGGGAGGGATCTGATGTAAATACTCCTCAAATTTAGAATAATTATTACGAGAAAGTATATTGTCTTTGTAGAGGATGCTGAAATCAAAGAACTTGGCTAAATGTTTTTTTTATTTTTCATTTTTTATTTTTTTCTTGTGTCCTTGTTAAAACTTTGCCCCATAAAGCAAAAGGTCAGCTAAAAATGGCCTACAGTGATTTTCTATGCGAATTCCTATTGTCTGTTGGAAATCGCCATCCCATAATCGACAAAAATGATTTTCATAACAAGATTTGTTTGTGAAATAATACATATGCCCCCAGCTTCTACAGTAAAATTATGAAAATACCCAATTTTACCCCTTTTTGACCTCTGTGACCTTGACCTAATTTTTTTTGGCATATTAATGTTCCTCTTGACAAGACCTATATACTTGCCAACTGTTTAAAGTCTGTGTTACATAGTTCAAAAGTTCTTTATTACCATATAACACCCAATTCAAATCCTTTATTCTGAAACAGATAACAGATGAAGCCCCTTTGCGCATATTTGGCTTTATGGTCTTCCAGGCCTTTAGATTGTAGCTGCACTGAAGAGACATAAGTTGTCGAAATGCGCATTTGCAGAATCAAAATTCACAGTAACTTCGGTATTAAGTTATTTGTTTATTGAAATGGTTTAAATTATTAAATGCATCTGTTTAAACATACTATAAGAAACCTACAGAAAAATACTGCATCAAGATCCAACAAAAAAAATCAAAACACTTTTTTTTTCTGTTTGTAACCCTTTGGGCCTCTTTTTCTAAAAAAAACGGTAAAATGCTACGTACCTCAAATCTGTCGACATACAACAGTTGCGCAATTTTATTAGCTATAACATAAAACAAATCCCGTCGCAATAGGATAAATAATAAGGATTCTCCCTCTTCTTCTTTTGGTATACAGTATACCGTCGTCCAGTCGATGATTACATACTGTTTGCATGCGTGGACAAATTTAGAATTTTTTATATACATATAAGTAAAATGCTAGAGAAAAATGAGACGTGAATAAAACTTTTACAAATTTTGTTTTATTTACATGAGTGTACAGAGAACAATTGGTGTTAATTAATCTCCGAAACTGTCAATGAATTTAGCCAGAACCAGTAATGGAGGAAGTTGATTCCACTGAGGAATTGTAGCCGGAAAAAAATGAACGTCTCTATGAACCTTTTGATGTGAAGATGTGCCTGTATGTGAGTGTAAGGTTTTTCGAGTTCTTGAGTCTGCTAGTATGAGTGTGTCTGTTCGAATGGCTACTAGATGGTATGTAATTTTGTACAGCATGACCAATCTCGTGCGAAGTCTGCGCTGTGAAAGTAGTGGCAGGTTTAAATTTTGAATTTCAATCAAATATGTGAAAACAGACAATTTAATTTCATTACATCTGCAATATGTAATTAAGCTCCTGCATAAGTTTAATGAAATTCCAATCAGTGGTTAAGGAGGAACAGTGGATACAAGATGGTCACCATATGGTTGCATCAGTCTAAAATGACAAAGTCCAAAACATGTAAAAAAAATCTGAAATAAAAGAATTAATGATAAAAAAATGCATAGTGCACATCTACATTATGTAATGAAGCTCCTTCATAACTTTCATGAAATTCCAATCAGTGGTTTAGGAGGAGTAGTGGATACCAGATGGTCACCTTATGTTTTACAATGAGCTAAAATGAAAGAGTCCAAATCATGTCCAAAATCTGGAAAAAAGGGATTATTTATAAACAAAATGCACAGTGCACAATATGTACAATATGTAATTAAGCTCCTTCATAAGTTTCATGAAATTCCAATCAGTGGTTTTGGAGGAGTAGTGGATACCAGGTGGTCACCATATGGTTTACATTGAGCTAAAATGACAAAGTCGAAAACATGTCAAAAATCTTGACAAAAACAATCATTGGGAAAAAAGCATAGTGCACATCTACAATATGTAATTTAGCTCCTTCATAAGTTTCATGAAATTCCAGTCAGTGGTTTAGGAGGAGTAATGGATACCAGATGGTCACCATATGGTTGACATTGAGCTAAAATGACAAAGTCCAAATCATGTCAAAAATCTGGAAGTTCGCTGAAATTCCAAACGGTGGTTTGAGATCAGTAGTGAATACAAGCTCTTTTGTACAGAAAGACGGACAGACGGAAGGAAGGACGGACGGACAGAAGGAAGGACGACCGAACACCATGAACACAATATACCTCCCGCAAAGCGGGGGGTATAATTATATACACAATCATCTCCATAAAAGTTCCTCAATTTCCAAACAGTCCATTGTCTAGATTTCTTGATGAAGTTTCTAAACTATGAAAGAAGCTAATATCTCTTCAGCTTCTTCTAGTTTCTTTTCCAACTTTTATTATACCAACTATTGATCAATGCAAGAAACGTGAGAAAAGTTTTATGCCTGTTTTAATATGTTCTCAAAACAATATATAACACCTTCAGCAGACGTCTGTCCCTCTATGAACAATGAAATAACACTGGTCTTGTGCGATTTTTGGCCTGTAGCTAGATCTGTTCTTTGAGACAATTTAAAATCCCGTATCATTAATGTGATTATGCTATAATTGTTGCCGTATCTTCTTCAGGATGACCGATAATAAGGGCTTATTGATTCAAATATTAGTTTTCACCACTTGTTATGAAGACGGTTCCTACGTCATATCGTAAATGCAAGGGCTATGTTACGACAATATTCACTTAAACGGAATTATGAATGTCCAATACCTAGTATTTATACTCATTTATCAGTCCAGTGCTCCTAAAGGGCAGACTAATGTTGATGCATGTCTTCAACAAGGAAGGAAAATCTTATCAGCTATAATGTATATTTCTTAAAAAAAACTATTAACTGGCTATGAGGACGACAGCAAGTTTATGTATCCCAAAGACACGGGTAAAGTTGGTGTCGAGGGAAACAATAACCTTGTAATTGTAAGAATAGAAAGTTACTGACTGTTTTATTGTGCCGAAAGGGAAAATCAAGGGCTTCATTGTGACGACACCGGTCAATAGCGCCACAGATTTCATAGCTTTATGTAGATTCACAATCTCCCACAACCGACTTTGACCCTTTATTATACACCAAATCAAAATCAATGTGATTGGAGCTATTATTTTTTATTTCATTTCGAAACAACTACTGTCCTTTTAAAGTTTCACGTTAGTTAATATCGCAAGTCAATAGCGTTCAAAATATTTGTTTCTATTAAAGTCTTTGATATTTGTTAGTCCAAAATCGTGAATTACTGATAGCTTACACGTTTTCGTGAAAGTAAGTAGAACATAGCGTCATGTGAAAGTTTGGTAGTACTTATATGACATATTCTTGAGCCTGAAAAGGTACAATGTTTAGATACGAATTACTGAAGTCTAAAGGATAATGTTTTCTAACTTTAATCATCTTTACAACTGGCAAAGGTGAGACTACTTTCAAATTTAAAAGAACTCTACAATACAAAGAGGTTAAGTTTACAACCTTTCGTTATGGACAAAATTCAAATATTTTTAGCGTAAATCAAAGTAGTAAACACAGGAGAAATCCAAAATTTTTTTCATCAATGCAAATCCATACATGAACGCTTTTTCATCAATTTCAAAGAATATATAATAAAAAAGATAACAGTCACAGTCACATGTCATAATGTATCAAGGAACTGTACAAGAAAAAAAGACAAGAGACAATCGAAAACACTGATAGGAATTCAGGATAGCCGGACTTGGTATCGGCAATAGCAAAAGCCAGTGGTAGGGTTAAATACCCTAATAGCTTTTTCAGATTCAAACATCGCAACGCTATTCTAATATTTTACTGTTGCATATGTCATTAGCACAGTGCATTTCGTGCTGTGGAATATGATACCTTGTAACATGAACCCTTTGATTTTCATAAAGTATAATACTTATTAAGTGGGGGAAATGTTTCAGGTGTTGGAATTGAAAAAGCTACCAACTGCATGTGCATTAATATTACTGGTATTAAAATTCAATTAACAAACATCGCGTTAACAATCTGACGGGAATTCGTCTTACACACACGTAACAAGATAAACAATAAATAACAACCAAATAAACAGATGCAAATATTAACAACACATAAACAATAATTTACTGGCGAATAAACACAAACTGTTATATATCGTCATGACCTGGCTCATATGAAACACCCGTTATACTGTCAATGTTCAGTCTGTATCTTTGGGCAAATTCGATATCTTTAAATTGGGAAGCTATTTTATGCTTTTGATTAATCATCCTGAATGTATATGAATAATAATATTTACCTAAAAGATAATTGTACTAAATTTGTTCAGTGTTTTTTGTCGTTTTGTAACTGCAAACTCATTATATTTCAATTGTTGTACATCACGTTTTCCGTCAAGATAAATACATTACATCAGAATACATTTGAGTATTTAACTCTTAATTGTCCTCGATCAAATATTTTACAGAATCAAAATTATGCCTACATAGCATATATATATCGTAATGTCATCAAGAATTTCAATTATATTTTTGTCTTTTTCTAAGGGCTAAAAAATAACTTGTAATCAAATATTTGGAATATTAATCTCGTTCTTATATACATTCCTAAATTGCATTTTGTGATTACATATGAAAAATAGATGTGCAAATGCAAAGAATAATTGATGACGCTCTCTAGGATCCCATATTGTTCGCAGTGTCAAAATTTACAAAGAAATGAATTTTCGTTGAAATCGGACAAAGTAAATATTTTATCCATCAAGATAAATACTTGACATATTTTTGTAGCCATTTTGAAGTGACACTCACTTCGATTTTTTTCCATTTCATCTAGTGTTCACAGAGTATAAACCTGGCAGTAAATCAGTTGTAATTAATTGAAATCGGTTAAAGTTGAAAAGTTGTAACGTAATTCGGCAGTCCTCTTGAAACTTTCGGTCATTTTGAATTTTCGTCATATCAATTCCTTCCCGTGATCTTACTAAACACTTAACAAAATATGATCAATTTCTGCAATGCGAATCCTTAAATATTGAATAAACTTGATTTTTTTCTATGTTTTTTTTTTTCGGAAGCCTTTTGGAACAACGGCAGTAGAATACCGAGGGAACAAAGGAGTGAAATTANTCGGTCATTTTGAATTTTCGTCATATCAATTCCTTCCCGTGATCTTACTAAACACTTAACAAAATATGATCAATTTCTGCAATGCGAATCCTTAAATATTGAATAAACTTGATTTTGTCTATGTTTTTTTTTCGGAAGCCTTTTGGAACAACGGCAGTAGAATACCGAGGGAACAAAGGAGTGAAATTACAAAAATCGAAGTCCAAAGACACGGCCAAAACGAGAAGACAGAAATCAATGACGTTAGGCACAAAAAACAATCACGTTAGACTGATACAAAGAACAGAAACAGAAATTACAACATTCAAAACAAAGTCACTCATAGTGTGAACTGTGAGTGTCTTTGGAAATGATTGCAATTATTTCCATGAATTGCTTCCTCTCATCTTATTAAACATTTCCACAATTATGATCAATGCGGAGTAGTTCCTTGGATATTGAAATAAATTTTTTGTGAGGTGTCTGATGTAAAATGGCAGCCATTCAGAAAAAAGCCTTGCATGCATCCCTTCAGATAGTGATACAACTTTTTACCAAATTGAATTATGAATGAGCGTTATCAAGGCACCATCGAGAATTTTTCCAGATAGCAAAAGGCGGAAGGAAGAAAAAATATAATAATAAAAAAGAAACGGACCAAAATAATAAGTAGTCCCGACAAAATCTGGCGCAACAAAATCGGCAAAATTAAAATAAAATAAAAAGATGTTATTTTCGCACAAGATACATTAATCGTGTTCGCTTAATATCTTGTTCCAATCCGACATTAACTTGCTCAAGATAATATATCTTATCTCGCTCGTTCACGATATTTGTTTGAGCCTCAAAGATCATAGCAAGTAATCAGCATCGGTTTCATCATTCGCATATTATATCAGTTGGATCAATTTTTGGTATCAGAAACCCATTGAACTCATAGGGAAAATAAGGAAAAATGGCTGTATTTACTTAACAGTTGGTTGTAGATCTTATGCGGGGGCATATTTATACAGAACATTCAGTAATAAATCACCGGAGTCCTATCAGATGGGTTCAAAGTTAATCTCCAGCCCTTTGAAACTTTTTTCCTTCCATAAAATTAATAGTCAAACAAAAATAGTTCATCATTACCTGGGGTGTTTTAATACAAGAGAAAGGGGAAAGAAATTGAAATAAATATTTTTTTTACACAAAAAAATATAACTCTTACAGAGCGGAATATTTATTTTTCTAGAAGACAAACAGGGCACTTTAAAAAGAAAATTTTCAGTTGTTAATTCACGGTTTCCAAAGAACAAAATGCGAAAGTCTTCTAGAGGATAATTACATGTAAACTCCCGTTTTTTTGTTTTTTGTTTTGTTTTTTTTTTGTCAAAAGCGGGGTATGTAGTGTTCGTTGCATTCGGCCATTAATCCTTAATATCACAGGAATTCCTCTTAAAACTACTGAATAGAATTTGATAAAACTATTAGAGAATCTTTATTACATGATGACACAGTTCACCTCTTTTCTAACATGTTTTAATCTTTTCAAGAAATGATGTACAAAAATAATTAGAAAATCCTTTGTAAATAGACCAAATGCCGGTCTCTCTTGTCGTACGGAGCATCAGGGGTAGGATTTGTCTTGAGCAAGATCCTGTCTTTATATTGTTCAATTTTTTTTAGATAATTTGTTATTTGAAAGACCTAATCTCAGTTTATTAACACTGGTGTTGTTGTATCTGTTACCAGCATCTGACAGCTACTTACTGCTCTTGGTTGATTGATTGATTAGTTAGAGTTTAACGTCCAATGAGCAATATTTCAGATATATCAGGACGAGAACAAGTTAATCAATTCAAAAAATTGAAAGTATCAGAAGAAAGAAATAAAGGTGGAAGGGATAACCTGGGCAACGACTTTTGACTGCCACTGGAAAATTGGAGAAATGGGTAGGGACAGGAAATTTAGCCTTCCATACTGCTCTTGGAATAATTACTTAAAACAAACCGTGATAGTGATTCCAAAGATGTGTTATTATAACTGATAATGAAGATGATTCCTGGTTGATATCGTAAATGAAGCAGAGATGTTTCTACAATAATCACTGAAACGGAATAATTAATGTTCAATACTTGTAATTTATATTCATTAATCAGTCTCCGACCCTGAAGGCCAGACAAATGTTTGCAGCTATCTTTAGGAAATAAACAAAGTTTTATCAGCTTCTTCGGTTAATGTTTTCAACTTTCATTTGTTTTCTCACTTGTGCTTTTCAATGATTTTGTTAAATTTAAGCGCTGATTTTGATACGCTTTTGATTGGAAAAATTAAAGTATGTTTGATTGTTTAAATCGATTAAAATTGATAACCAACCCTGTGCATTTCCAGCATTCTTTAAATAAATATGAAGATACTAAACCAATGAATTTCTAAAGTCAAAGGCCAGAGCATTAGGAAAATAGACGCAACGCCTCTGTTGACATCTAGTGCTACAAAGGCAATCCAAGCTATTAGTAACAATACAAAACGTCAAGAAATGAAGCTCCTGTGAAATTTGACCTGTAGAAATGTTTACTTTAGTTTTATATACCAATCCCTATAGGTAAAATAGAGTTGATTAAGTTATAGGGAGGTTTAGTTTGTAGACTGTTTGTGCCGCCCCTGTGAAAATTTAATCCTTGTTTACATCTTGAATATGTCAGAAACTTTTTTCTACATATTTGATGAAAAATTTACAATTACATTAATTAGAAATTCCGATTCAGTAATTTTATAAGAAACAAAAAACAAGGCTTTGTTGAGAAGAGCTACTTGTCGGAGATGACCTTGAAATACTTAACTTGCCATCACATATATGACGAATTTTTCATCAGAATACACCTGTCTGTTTCATTAAAAGAGTAGTCTTTCTTAATATCGCCATCTTTTCCCGAAAACATTACTAAAAAGGAAAAAAAAAATACCTGAATTGAAGTACGGAGTGTTACGAAAGAGTGATCAAAGTAGCATTATATTAGCTTCCCTTGAAGATAGAAACATTTATAGCAATCAAAACCAGTCATTAAATATAGAGAACGAAATGTCAGCTGTCCGACTAATTCTGGTAATTTCTGATATTTACACAGTACTAAACTTCTGTTCATTATTTTTATTGTTAATTGGGCCTGTAAGTCTTGCTTAATTTTGAAACTTCCGGGTATGTAAAACTGCAACAGGAACTTGCATTTTTTACTGAAATATATGACCTTAAAACAACAATTTGAACGTCTTAATACTGAATTGTCCTGGCGGGGAACTTTTTCATTGTGAAATCTCTGTGTCATATGACAAGACTTACAGACCCTTTTCAGCTGTTTGGGATTTCATTTGTTTGTTTGTTTGTTTTTTTTTTGGTTTGTTTGTTTTTTTACGATTTGAGAAAAATTTGAAGTTTCGAAGATTTTACGAAAGGATATGGCGTAACTGAACATGAGACGTTATTTAATGAGCTGTATTGGTCAGTTCGGAAATTAATTCCTCATTAGCAGCACTAGAACCCAAACATAGGAAATAATGCATTAAACCAAATGAAATCAGAATAATCAATATAATCAAATATATCTAAGGACAAATGTTAAACTATAGGTTTTAGAATTTACATAAATTTAGATACTATTAATATGCTTTCCGGTGGAAACTTAAATTCAACCCTGCGAACGAAAACCACGAAAATTAGTACACCATAGGGAATAATACATGGCAAAAGAGGCCCTCGTGCTGATATTGGTAACTCGGGATGATACGGCATGTGATACGGATTTTGCTATGTATTATACAGTTTATCATATATTTAAACACAGGACTACTAATCCGAAAAATACTGTCAAAAACTGAAATCGGTAAGAGAAAATGCATGTATTTTGTGAAGAAGAAAATTTCAAAATGGGCGGAAAGGACTAGAAGTTTTGGACTAAATCTAACATGTAAAGGAAAACAGTTTGCTAGAATTTTTAACTTATCCTCACAAAACAATTTCACCACAAAACAATCTTTGTTATCCCGCAAAAAAAATGTTTTTGCCCCCCCCCCAAAAAAAATTGCCCCCCCCCAAAAAAAAAATTTAACCCCCAAAACTTTTTTTAATAAAAAAAGTAAAATTGAAAAAAAAAAACAATTCGAAAAAGGGTATGTGATAAAGGGTAAGCCATGCGATAGAGGGTATGCGATAAAGGGTAAGCCATGCGATAAAGGGTATGCGATAAAGGGTATGACATCATAGTGTGAATACCGAATGAACATCATGCACTGTATCACATTTTCAAAACGTCTGTATTTATTACTAAACATATGATAAAAGAATATAATTGATTCCAGTGTATTTGTTTTGTCTGCATCTGAATTGACGTGTTTTTATAATTTTAATGTTTTCAATTCCCATTTTCTGTCTTCTTACCTCTTTATTTGTATTTTATCATGTTAAACTATTAGCGTCATCGAACAGTCACGTGACTAAAGTGGCTACCTGTGGATCGTCGTATTTTGTACATAGAAATATAACGATAGATTGTAAAAATAGAAAATACCAAGATTTAGAATTGCGTTCTTTAAAATTTCTCTTTCTTTCGGTATAATATTTATAAGAATTAGAAGAGGTTTAGTCTCGTCAAAATTGATTCTAAAATTTCAAATATTTTCACAAGTATTCCTTATTTAAGGCATTGTAAATATAGTATTTTCTGTGATGTATTCCCTTTTTAGAACTGAATTGCGAGAGAACTAATACACTTTTCTAATTTGTACAACTATGTGGTGAAAATAGATAAAATAGGCTATCCGTCGGTATAACTCTTTTCACTTTAGATAAAGATCTTATCTCGTCAAAATCGATTTGAAAATCGTCATTTTCATTGATTCTACACCAGACAACTGGCAATATGGCGATCGACTGCATGCTAGATTGTGATGACCCAACAACATTAATTGTGATTCATATTATTTTGTTTGTCAATATTTTAGAATACAACTACTTTTTAAAATGAACAATTTATTATTGTTTAAATTACAAAATAAAAAAAAAATCTAAAAAAAATCAATTTTGAATAGAGCAGACTGTTTATGGGTAAATTATTTTATTACCTTGGACAGCCATCCCTGATGTTGATTGTGGCAATCAACAATTTTCACCTGTGATACCTGTGGCTAAATTACGTAAGAAATGACCTGATGGTGATGTATGAATCACGTGTGTAACAAATTTGTGTGTTGTGTAGTCAACGACTATGATAAATTGTACCGGTATTTTGAAGCAAGGACGTATGCAAGTCATTCGCTTATTTTTGTTACATGTAGTCCCAATTATCATTGTATAATAATGTTTTATATAGTTCATTCTTTTATTTGTTACATTTTATTAACCTAAGGTAACATTTAAAAATGTTTCCAAAATATATAAATGATATAATATACCATGACAATCGGTATCGTTTACTCGTTAAATAATACACAGGTACCAGTACGATTCACGTTAACCAGTTCGCATCTGACTGACAGAGTTACATTTCCTTAAAAAGTCCGTAATAGTTTAGTATG
>MJUU01011283.1:11822-25128 GCA_002080025.1 Modiolus philippinarum
TTTTTTTTTTTGGGGGGGGGGGGTAATCGGGTCCGTGTTTTTCATTTGTGTATATGTTTGTGTCTTCATTTTTCTTTTCTGTGCCGTGCTCATGTAATGTCTGCTTCTTTGGAATGTAATGGAATCTTCCATCAGAGAACTGAATATAAAGAATATTAAATTGGAACATTTTTCTCAAGAAGTTCAAGGATCCATTGAAAAGGCCGAACAACTATTCATCAGATATAAAGAAGAGTTTCGAAAATGCAAAAATAACAAAGAAGAAGAAAATGAAAAGATAAGGAAACTAACATGAATATGTAACAGAAGTCAGATGTCATTCAATGAAAAACAATCTCATTTTTTCTGGACTCCCGTATAATAAAAATCAAACATGTGAGGACATCATTAGAACATTCTTATGCAAACAAATGGGTATCGATCAACAAATAGAAATAGAAAACGCACATAGATTTGGTAAACCCGGTCCAGCAGGAGTTAAACCAATAGTAGTACATTTTCTTCGCAGAAAAGATTTGTATTTAGTCTTGAAAAATGGATATCGCCTGAAAGGAAAATTCTATAGTGTGAATGAGCAATTCCCGTTAGACATTGAAAAGCGGCGTGAAATACTATATCCAATTTTCAAACAAGATAAACTGGAAGGGAAGAGGGTAAAATTAGTAAGAGACAAACTTTATATAAACAATGTTCTGTCTAATCCTTGTTCAAATAGCCTTTTCAATGATCGCGTATCGGGATTAACATGCATTTTCATACAATTTAAACAATATCTTTTTTTATATGCATGAATGATTATTTCTCTTTTATTTACCACGAATTGATGATGTATTTTTATTTATTATTTTTTTTTCAAATGACTAATATTAATTCATGTAGCTGTCGTTGCATTGTAATGTAAGTTTTCTTATGTTCTGCAAACCTCTTGTAGCACGGACCGTGCCTAAGTTGTAATAAACTTTTCTTGTCTTGTCTTGGTTTTCAAATTTTCCATTGTCTTTGCATTGTCCATTTTAGACTGACGGCTCGGTTCTCACTCACTTCTTTGCTAATATATCAATACTAACTTGTTAGTTACTTTTTGCATTGATAAAAAGCTCACTGCACTTCATTTTATAAGCTGTAACATCAGCGAACTTTTGGCCTTATTATCTATACGTGTGGCACTGAAAATTTTGTGTCAAAAGCTATTTAAATGGTAAATCTTTTGTTCCGAAATCCTTTCAAGTAGTTTTCATGTCATTTCATAACAAGTAAGTTAGTTTTGTATTAAATATTTTCTTCAATTAAAATGCGCTTACTTTTTTACGAAAGGATATGGAGTAAATGAACATGAAATCGTAACACATTTGTTAACTCCAACTGCAATAATTTTGATGAGTTGTATGGCCATTTCGGAAATTAATTCCTCATCAGCAGCACTAGAACCCAAACAAAGGCAATCCATAATTTCAAAAAATGTTTAAAATGCTTAATTGTTTGTAATTCAGAATCTTGAAGCACTGGTTTCTTATTTGCTTTCTTAAAATTTAGTGGAATATAGAATAATTTTCAAAATCGGAATAATTTATACAGCAAGCCGGAATAACCTGAAGTGAATTTAGTGCAGCTTCAAAATATAAACGTTATGTGTAACAGTATAGGCAGTCAAAAAACATAACAAAAAAACAAACAAACAAGCAAACAAACAAAAACAGAAAAAAACACCAAAAGGAACAAAGTACAAAAAAAAATAAAATAAATAAATTTAAAAAAAAACAACTAAAAACAAAACAAAAAACATAACAAAACCCCAATTATAATAATCAAGAGAAACAAAACGGAACAAAAACGAACATAAAAAATATAAAATCAAAACATCGAAACGAATATTTTTACAATTACAATGTATATAACTTTTAGTTTCTTTGGAATGTTGACGTACTCATTTTGTTGAAACTGTAATAGAGTTAGTATAAGTAGTAATATTGCATTTTTCATGATCACCACAAAATAAAAAACATTATATTTACTCACGAGGAAGGATTGTAATATTGACTTATATATATGGCACGCGATAGTAAGAGAAATGCGGTATACCTTGTATTTCGAACTAAAAATAGGGGTTTTCGTGCGAAATACCAGGTATACCGCACGTTAACTAGGGGTTTACGATCGGTATACAAAGTATTTCACCGGAAATTCATAGCTTCCGATCGGTGTCGGAATTTCGAGTTTAAACCGAAAACGCTATCCATATTTTTAGCCAATGAGAAACGAGAACCGGAAATCGCTATTTGATATTTAAAGTTCGTCCAATCAGAAACGGAAACCTGTATTCAGAGTTTATTTAAACCAATCAAAACCGTTTATTCTATTTATCGCTCTATTTTTTTATTCAACTTTCGTAATTTCTATTTATTATATGTATTTCGATATTATAAACCAAAAAGAGTTGTGCCTGTAACACTATTGGAGTGCGAATGGATATCAGATTCGCGGGTCATGGTAGGATTTGATCTCGACTGTCAATATTCACCTTAACCAGTTGAAAGTAGTGTATATCGCCGTTTTAGACTTAGTTTCAAAACAAATATTAAATTTAACAAATCCCTGGATCAAAGGTTTTTATTTTCTTATAAGTTAATGTGTACTCTGTTTCTAAATTAAAAAATCACAGACTGAAAGTTTTACTTTTTAAACCTTTTTAATGCTAAAATTCATTATTTTTTTTCTTTGCGAATTTGAAAGTATATTATGATGTAAAATTTTCGAAACATTGAATTATTTTTGTCATTTTTAAAGACTGAGTTTAAACTGCTGATTTAAAGTCTTACTTTTCATACCTATTTCATGCTAAATTTGACGATTTTTTTAATTTCGCAACATTTCAAACTCCTTTGCAAGAATATAATGAAGTAAAATTTTCAAAACACTTATTTTTTTTGTCATTATTAAAAAAACTGAGTTCAAACCGCTGCCTAAAAAATTACTTTCATACCTATATCACGCTAAATTTGGTATTTTTTTTAATTTCGCAACATATGAAACTCTCTCGAAAGGATATCATGAAGTAAAATTTTCAAATTTTCAAAACACTTCATTGTTTGTGTCATTTTTAAAGAGTAAGTTTCAACCATAAACTTAAAATTTTACTTTTCATACCTC
Organism: Modiolus philippinarum; assembly: GCA_002080025.1. Lineage (NCBI taxonomy): Eukaryota > Metazoa > Mollusca > Bivalvia > Mytilida > Modiolidae > Modiolus > Modiolus philippinarum. The sequence goes on from MJUU01011283.1 coordinate 14,970, forward strand.
TTAAATGCTAAAATCCATGAAATTTTTAACTTCGCAAACTATAAACTCTTTGGAAAGGATATGATAAAGTAAAAGTTTTAAAACACTGAATTGTTTTGATCATTTTTAAGACCGAGTTTTTGTTATTTTAACCACTGGTCAAATTATTTATTTTTCATACCTATTTTATGCCAAATTTCATTATTTTTAATTTCGAAACAGAGTACACATCAAATTATATGAAAATAACAATATTTGCTCAAGAGATTGTTAAATTGTATGTATTTTTTAAAACTAAGTCTTAAACGACGATATTCACAACATTTAGATGGTTAAGGTTAATATGGACAGTCGAGATCGAATCCTCCCATGACCCGCGAATCTGATATGCATTCACATTCCAAAAGTGTCACAGGCACAACCCTATTTGATTACTAACTTATACATGTAATATCAAAATAGATATAATAGATAAAAAGTACCCTAATTATAAGCGATAAACAGAATAAACGATTTTGATTGGTTTTATTAAACCCTAAATACCGTTTTCCGTTTCTGATCGGATGAACGTTAAATATCAAATAGCAATTTCCGTTTCTCGTTTCTTCCTAAACCTTAAGTCCGAGATATTTGTTTACACGCACTTGACATGCGTTAAGTCAAGGGCATAAATTGACAGCAGTAGGTCGTACTATTTACAGTCAAAAACAAAGTGTAATCAACCAACCAAAACATTGAATAAAGCAAGTAAGAAGTATTGTAAATAATAACTAAATACCGAAGTAACTGTGAATTTACTTTCTGCATATGCACATTTCGACAACTTATGTCTCTTCAGTGCAGATAAAATCTAAACGTTTGGAAGACCAGAAACTCAAAGATATTTAAAAACTGATAGAGAACAAATAACCAATATGATCTAAATGTAAAGATAAAATCAGCTAAGGACAGAGCTTTGCATGAGGGAGATACTCCTTAGTTTTAAAAAGAATTTACAAAAAATTTAGATATTGTAAGGTTCCAAATATAATCGGCTTTCGGGTCAGCACCGAGGTACTGACTACTGGGCTGGTGAATACCCTCGGGGACTAACAGTCCACCAACAGTGGCATCGACCCAGTGGTAACAAATAACTAAATACCGAAGTAACTGTGAATTTTCTTTCTTCATATGCGCATTTCGACAACTTATGTGTCTTCAGTGCAGATAAAATCTAAACGTTTGGAAGACCAGAAACTCAAAGATATTTAAAAACTGATAGAGAACAAATAACCAATATGATCTAAATGTAAAGCCAAAATCAGCTAAGGACAGAGCTTTACATGAGGGAGATACTCCTTAGTTTTAAACAAAATTTACAAAAATTTAGATATTGTAAGGTTCCAAATATAATCGGCTTTCGGGTCAGCACCGGAGTACTGACTACTGGGCTGGTGAATACCCTCGGGGACTAACAGTCCACCAGCAGTGGCATCGACCCAGTGGTAACAAATAACTAAATACCGAAGTAACTGTGAATTTACTTTTTGCATATGCGCATTTCGACGACTTATGTCTATTCAGTGCAGATAAAATCTAAACGTTTGGAAGACCAGAAACTCAAAGATAAATAACCAATATGATCTAAATGTAAAGCTAAAATCAGCTAAGGACAGAGCTTTGCATGAGCGAGATACTCCTTAGTTTTAAACAAAATTTACAAAAATTCAGATATTGTAAGGTTCCAAATATAATCGGCTTTCGGGTCAGCACCGAAGTACTAACTACTGGGCTGTAAAACGATGTTATAACATAAGCCAAAGTAGATATTTCAAAAGTAAAATACCCAAAACATGGCGATAATGGAGCAAATGGAGAAAGCCTTGACAACGAAGAAAACAAAATTACATAAAAACCAACATAAACGCTACAAAATATACATATAACACATTAAATGTGGGCTTGTGGGATGTCGTAGTTCAGTTTACCCTTTGAATTTAGAGTTTTAATTTTGCTATAAAATTTTTGCATATATTATTGTTAGTGCAAACAAGAGGCCCGGGATGTGGTTTGTAAAACATGCAGCATCTAATACAAACTCCAACTACATTTAAAGATTTTGGGATTTAAGCTTGTAGCAGGATTTTTTGCAAATAGTGTGCAGATATGCAATAAGATTTCAGAGTTTTGTTTCCGGTTCTAATTTTAGTATATTAAGTGAAAATATTAAGGACTCATATTTTTGGAAAATATAACATATAACACATTTTTGCAAGTGTATGGAATGAAATTCTGAATACTTAAAATATGATATCAATTTTGGTACATAATTATCCTGTAAGTCTCAAAGACATTTTTGGGGAAATCTACTATAAATGTGTTTCCATAATGAGGAACCTTTTCAACAAGTTATATAAAAAATGATATTAAATTTGGTAAATTTCTTGAAAGTGTCAAAGACCAATTTGGCAATTATTTTTGAATTTTTATCTTAAATTTCTAACACACTTTTTTACTAATTGGACTTCAAAAATATTTGATTCGGGTTTTGGTAAATCTTATTCTACCTAACAACCATATTTTTTGTATATTTTGTTTGTACGAAAGCCGATTATCAATAAGTTTATTTCCAAATGTTAAGAAAAAAGAAAAATTACTAACAGGGTCAATAACAACTGATTAACAATGATGGGATATGGAGGATATGCAAATGAGACAAAGTCTCTAATAATAAATGGTAAAACCAAGCAATTGAACAACACTTTTATTGTTGTTCTCCATCTTGACGTCACCATGATCCCTTCACAACAATATTCAACAATGAGCTTTACTCATGATATGTGTGTCAAAAAGGCTACCACCAGGATGGCTATGTTCTGATGGCACCAATTCTAGTTTACTCAAGTATTTGCGTATTCTTATCATTTCATTTTCTTCCAATATTCAGGATTGTTAACTTCATTTTTCGCTAGATGCATCCGATTAATACATCCACCAGAACAAGAGATAAAGGAAACGACAGAAGCCGCTAGATCTAAATCTTTTTTGGACTCAAATTTCGAAAATGCCGGATAATCTCGGTACCAAAATTTACGACAAAAGGGACTATTTTAATTTCACAATTATCAATTTCCCTTCAACATGGACAGTAATATTCCAGCTTCTTCTGCTAACGGAGTATATGTTTCACAATTGATTCTTTACGCGAAAGCTAGCAAACATTATACAGATTTTCTCATTAGACATAGTTATGCCCACGAACTTCTTATTAATCAACAAGGTTTCAAAAATTCCTTCTCATACGATCATCAAAAGAGTTCTTTACAAATATCAATCACTTGAATAAAATGAAGTTCGGTCCGAGCTCTGATTAAAGAATCTTTTTTACTTAGTACTTGGAGGATCATTTCTCTAAACTGTCTATTACCTTTCAATAGCAATTACTATTGAGTTGCTATCGGACACTACCGTAAAAACAACGGCAGTAGAATACCGAAGGAACAAGGGAAGCGATGACTACAAAAATCGAAGTCCAAAGACATGGCAGAAACGGTAACAGATAAAAACAAAGACAAAACAAGGACGTGAGACAGCTACAATGCACGGAAATAAAAAGATAACATTAAGAACTAAGGCACTCATAGTGTGAACTCCCATGAAAACCGGGAGTGACATCAGGTGCTCCGGAAGGGTAAGCATGTCCTGCTCCGCTAGCGGCACCCGTCACACTATCAGTGAGTCAATCCGGGGTTGAGTCAAATCCGGTTATGTCAAATCCGTGAAGACGTGAAATCTAGCTGAAAATGTCCGTAAAGGACGGGGAAGTTTCGCACGCCATAAAACAGGTTCAACTGACCATTCCTGTTTAAGTACCTCTACCTAGTCAGAACCATTGCGACCGACAATGTTTACGGCGGTTTCCACTTGGTTTGCCTTTCTGTCCCATGAAGCTCTTGATAACTCTGTTTGGTAATTATACTATAATTAATCCGAGATTTTGATTATCGCAAAATATTCAACGAATGATCGAACAACGCAGTAATTCACGAATGCGCGCAGCGCATGAGTGAATTACAGTGTTTTTCGATCATGAGTTGAATATTTTCGATAATCAGAATCTAGGATTAGTTATTGTTTTTATTATATAGATCAGTTCTCATATAATTATTGGTTTAATTTGAGATTCTTTTCATGAACTACGTTTTTCATGTTAATCCGCCGAGACGTTTACTTAACAACAACGTTGACGACGTCTATTGTGACGTCACTTCCTAGAGTGAAATTATGGAAAATAATTTCACAGTTAATTATCACTTTTCTTTCACTGAGAAATTTCAATCTTTCACCGTACTCTATATAATAATTTTGTTTATTACCCCTATTCATTAGCTTCTTCAGAATGCGATTGTAGATGTAAATTTGACTTTGACATATGTTGTTACCACAATTTATAAGTTTTGTGCTGTGGAAAGTTTCTTAAGATTTTTTGTAACTCTATAAACTCTTCATTTATTCAACACTTCAATTAGTATTTGAAATAACTAATATTGATGTAAACATGTTCTGCAATAACGCCATTAGCGTCGGTAAATTGATCTTCATTAGGAAATAAATCAAAACTTTTCAATTATCTTGACTGGTTCAAATGATCTTGATATTAAGTAAATAGCATGAGTGCTTTAAGATGTATGAGAGTTCCCACCTTAATTGTGGTTTGCTTCAAGTGAAACCTAAGAGATTGAATATTGAGTATAAATGAAGTTGACGACGTTGATGTTTAGCATATACAATGTGTAAGAATACGTTATCTTTGAAATCACTTAACTGACTATAGATTTTAAGCAGACAAACTGCAATCTAAACCTTTGCAATTTATTGTTGAGATATAACAAACGCAATTTTAACGGTATGAAAAAATTTTAGGTTTTGACAATATTATGGCTTTGACATTTAAAACAATCTGGGCACACAGAAGCTATAGTTAGTCGTCATATAAGCGGACGGTTGATGCATCATTAAACCTGGTTTAACCCACCGTTTTATTCATAAAATGCCCGTTCCAAGTCGGGAATATGACGGCTTGCCAAAAATGTTCTGTGGTAGATTTTGTTTCCCTGATTCAGTCGAATGTTATACGGATTTTACTTACAGGTGTCTCCCTTTCATCGATTCGGACTTTGTTGACACTTCATTTAATCTTAGGGAAACGCCACACCTCCATTTGTCTTGCAATTAAATCTCAAATTTGAGTTAAACAACATCAGTTACAGTAGAGTATCCAATGAACATAAGATGTTAATTTAAAAAAAAATCCAAAGTCCAGCGACCAAGAACAAATACGTGAAAAGTCATTAAAATATGAAGATACATACACAACATACAAATAAAACATTTACGATGTGAATGAATCGGGCTTCCGAAGTATTGGCATGTCTTGATCCGTACACAGAACCTATCACACTATCAGGAAGTGAATCTAGGAAAGACTGAAAACCGGTAATTTTGTCCATTTTGCACTGAAAAACGATGGAACACCAGTACTTTTCAACTATATGGGAATAATTAAGAATAACCTTATAACAAAATACATTAGTCGCTGTAAATTTGATTTTGCATATGCGCATTTCGACAACTTATATATCTTCAGTGCAGATAAAATTAAAACTTTCTGAAATCAATATACCGAAACATGTGCAAAATCTAATAGAAAACAAATTATCAATATAATCTAAATAGGAAAGTTAAAAATCAGCTAAGGACAGAGCTTTGCAAGAGGTATGGAATCTTTGGAAATACTTCTGAATGTATTCAATATTAATTACATTGGTTGATTATGCGAAGATTAATGTATAAAATCATTTCCCTAAGGGGTTTGTATGACCTTCATAATCTCAATTGTTCTGTAAGTATACATCATGGTGCATTTGCCAAGAAAACAAAATTAAAACACTGATTTCAAAATCAAGGGCGAAAAAGTGATTTTTTTCAACTTTAATGACACGGTAAAAAAGTAGGAAAAATAAATATTAAAACGAATACAGTGAAAGTACTATTGTTCGTTGGGTTCCAATTTTCGTGGATTTCGTGGTTCGCTGAAACCACGAATTTAAGTACCCACGAAATAGTGATTTTTCGAAAAACCACGAAAATTGATGTCCACGAATAAAAGTACTCCACAGTAGTTCTTGAATAATGTTTGGCAAAAATTTGTTTAGCAAATAATTTTATCTCTCTTTTGCAATTCAAATGCTAAAAACAAGGGAATGCATAATGCCATTTTCCCTGTAGCCTTGGATTTAATCTAAATTGAGGAAAAAGCAATGAGAAGATAAATTCAGACAGAAAGACAACTTGAACAACATGATCTGAATATTCTAAACTGTAAGAATGATATTAAAGGGGAAAAGGTAATTTTGGAGGAGTTAATCGGTATGTAAACACAGTCGACTCACTCACAAATTATATTTATGTAAAAATTGTGAATAGGCCGCTTTTACACATCCATAAACTCTTCTAAAATTACTTTTATTTCTTATGCCGATTTTTCCTATTTTGATAAAATCACAATACCGAAGTAAATGAATATTTACTTTCTGCATATGGCCATTTCGACAATTTATGTCTCATCAGTGCAGATAAAATCAAAATATTTGAAATCCATAAATCCAAATTAAGGAATTGATCTGATCGACATCGCAAGCATTTTTCGAACCCTGATATTCAAAAACTTGTTTCCGTTTATTTTGACAACCAGATCATTTCCTTTTCTTACAAGAAGCTTACTAGAAATATCTTCTTTCAATTACTCTTCTATAACCTATGATGCTTATTTCGAGAAAAATTACCCAAGCAGCTGAGATTGTTCCACGTCACCATATAGCTATGACCTGTTCGGACAAATATTAACTTAAACATCATCGATGATAAGGAATTTAGAAAATCCTTTTGGATGGATCCCGCATCCATGGATCAAACTTAAGGAAAAAAGACATGGATGTAGCGTTGCTCAGCAGTTAGCAATGAATTTCGCTCAAACCGGTGCTAGGGACAGTCTTTAACTCACTATGAAGTATGAGTAATGCTCATTGTTGAAGGCTTAATTGTGACTTCAAGATGAAGAACAACAACAAAAGCGTTGTTCCATTGCTTGATTTTACCATGTATTTGTAGAGTTTTTGTCTCATTTGCATTTACTCCATATCTCTTCATTGTTAATTAAGTATCGCCCACCTTCCAAGATTAAACTGGCAATCATGTTTAGATATTTTTAAAAACGCAGTTACCAAATAACTAAATACCGAAGTTACTGTGAATTTCGATTCTGCATGTGCACATCTTTTTCAACAATTTATTCGTTTACACGTTTTTGGTGATTGGACTTCCAAATGTTTTGTTTTATCTGCACTGATGAGACATAAGCTGTCGAAATGCGCATATGCAGAAAATAAATTAACAGTAACTTCGGTATTTTGTATTTGTATAAAATGGTGCAAACTCAATATGTTCAAAGATGAAATTACCAAAGTCAGCAATAGATAAATTTTTTTTATAAAGATAATTAATAAGAGTCACCGCCTAAACTTTCTGTAAACAGCATTAAGTTAAAATTAAAAGATCTTAGTAATAAATAAGTGTTCGTACCAGTCGACAAAGACTCCAACAACGTTTCTATTATTTGAAAGAAATGCTATATCGATGTCTAACAAAATGGATTGACGAAGTCTAACACATTCAAACGTAATAATTTTGACGAAAATTCATTAACCAAACACCACTACAAGGATAAAGATATGCTCATAGTGCCACCTAAAGATAACAACTTGCCTACTATGTACTGGGTTCCCAAGCTTAAAAAAGTCCCTACAAACATCGGTTTCTTTCTGCATCGACGAACTGTTCTACGACTAATTTATCCATCCATTAAACAGTGCATTCACTTGTATCAAAGAGTTAGTTATCAAATACTGTGAAAACTCTGGTGTAAATTACTTTTGGGGTGTAAATAATTCCATTGAAGTGTTAGATATATTAAAATCAATAAAAAGACAACTTTCATCTATTGACAGTTATGATTTTTCTAAACTTTAAAATAAAACCCTTCCACGTTAATTGATTCAATAAAAATTGGGACATTTTTTGAAATGGTCTTTCAAATTTTCTGGTCTGCTGGACTTGCGATGACATGATTAAGGCACTGAATTTTTTTCTGGATTATATTTTTGTTCGTTTTGGCAACATCGTTTATCAACGTGTCATTGGAATTCCCATGGATACAAACTATGCACTTCTCATTACAGATCTTTTTCTGCTCTGTTACGAACAGGACTTTATGAAAAAATACAGAATGGTACCGTACAAATCAGTGATAAACTTTTTTTTTCAATTTTCAACGATAACAGCAGGTACATTGACGATGTCCTTACTATTGACAATCCCCAGTTTTTAGACTATATCGACCTCATATACTCACAAGAACTGAAACTTGATAAAGCAAACAATGATTCTAAATGCCCATTTCTCGATCTAACTATCATCGTTGACTCTGGTAAAATTGAAACTAAAATTTATAATAAAAGGGATGATTTTGATTACAGTTTTACTTATTTCCATTTTCTTGATTGACATTCCTGTAGCTCCATCATATGGGGTGTATATATCTCAACTAGTACGATTCGCACGCGTATATTCTACACTAAACGACTTTAATGAACGTTTGCTTTTGCTGATTCCGGTACCAATTCCGGCTATCCCGAGTTCCTATCGTTGTCCTTGTTTGTTTTTTGTCATTTTATTGTTTTTTTTTTCTTTCGGTGGATTGTGGCATATGATTGTGGTTTTCGGCCATTGTAGTGTTTTTGTTATCTTTTATGCATCGAAAAGGTGTACAAGGGCTCACAGAGAACAATTAATCAAAAAGTTGAAATTGCGAATTGAAAGCAAAACTCAGCTAAGTCAAAGCTTTGCATGAGGGAGATTCTCCTTAGTTGTAAACGATGTTTTTTATTTAGATATTGTATATTTACATAAATCGGATTCTGGCCAGCACAGACGTTCTTGAATACTAGGCTGGTGAATACCCTTCGGGGACTTACAGTCCACCAGCAGTGGCGTCGTATTCGTATTCACTTCTAATGCAACATTTGATTGAGACATTTGTAAAACTTGGAGATCTTTTGTCATTACTGTTTTTATTGAAAAAGTAAATATAAACTAATTCATCTAAATTTCTATAAATTTTGTATTTACGTCAATTGTAATAACTCAAAGAATTGATTCCTTTTGAAAAGTTAGACACCATAATTGAAGATAAAAATGATCCTTACTTGTTTTTAAGATGCTCCTCAGTTGTAGATAACATGACTGCTGTGAGATAAATTGGGGTTTGCTGTATTCAGCCTGAGCATCTGTAATTGACGATGCTAGACGGGATAAATACATTTAATAGGTGGTGTTGATGTGACATGACTTTAATAGAAATTAAACGATGTTATACACTGAAGTAGCGGCATCAATGGGTAAATTAAAAGGTGGCGAGAACATGTTTGACGAGAAATAGAACCATTGCAATTTGTTTCCGAAAAAGTAATTCAATTAACATTGAGTGTTAAATAAAAGGCTACAAATAAACATCAAATGTATAACGTGTAATGGGCGCATTTGTCGATAGATGTTTTGCATAACATGCACAACACATGCATAACATGTGCTAATTATGCTGTTGAGTATGAGGTTTGCTCAAAGATTTTAAAAAGGTATAGAATTTCAGAAATATATCGGATTTCTGATATATCTTTTTCCAAGAAAATTGTTAAAATTGTTTGGTTGCTTAATTCAAGTTATATTGAATAGAAATAGCGGAAAACTGAACTCCTCAAATTTTTAAGGGTTAACAAAGGCAATAGAATACCGAAGGAACAAGGGAAGCGAAGACTACAAAAATCGAAATCCGAAGACATGGCAAAAACGGCAACAGAGAAAAACAAGGACGTGAGACAGCTACAAGCACGGAAATAAAAAGACGACATTTAAAACTAAGGCACTCATAGTGTGAACTCCCATGAAAACCGGGAGTGACATCAGGTGCTCCGGAAGGGTAAGCATGTCCTGCTCCGCCAGCGGCACCCGTCACACTATCAGCGAGTCAATCAAGGGCTGAGTCAAAACCGGTTATGTCAAATCCGTGAAGACGTAAAATCTAGCT
>MJUU01011285.1:11757-28337 GCA_002080025.1 Modiolus philippinarum
AAAAAATTTATGAAAACATTGTGTTGCAAAAATACTCCTCTCATAAAGATCTACATTTCCGGTTGGTCAAAAAAAAATTTCGTCCGCCATTTTCAAAATGGCCGCCATTCGAAATTTTGTTATCGCGATATCTCCGAAACGATCAAAAATTAATGAAAACATTGTGTTACAAAAATACTCCTCTCATAAAGATCTACATTTCTGGTTGGTCAAAAAAAAATTTCGTCCGCCATTTTCAAAATGGCCGCCATTCGAAATCTTGTTATCGCTATATCTCGGAAACGATAAACAATTTATGAAAGCATTGTGTTGCAGAAATATTCCTCTCATAAAGATCTACATTTCTGGTTGGTCAAAAAAAAATTTTCGTCCGCCATTTTCAAAATGGCCGCCATTCGAAATTTTGTTATCGCGATATCACGGAAACGAAAAAAAATTTATGAAAACATTATGTTGCAAAAATATTCCTCTCATTAAGATCTACATTTCTGGTTGGTCAAAAACAAAAAATTTCGTCCGCCATTTTCAAAATGGCCGCCATTCGAAATTTTGTTGTCGCGATATCTCGGAATGAACACATTGTGTTGCAAAAATACTCCTCTCATAAAGATCTACATTTCTGGTTGGTCAAAAAAAAATTTTTGTCCGCCATTTTCAAAATGGCCGCCATTCGAAATTTTGTTATCATGATATCACGGAAACGATAAAAATTTTATGAAAACATTGTGTTGCAAAAATACTTCTCTCACTAAGATCTTCATTTATGGTTGGTCAAAACAAAATTTCGTCCGCCATTTTCAAAATGGCCGCCATTCGAAATCTTGTTATCGCTATATCTCGGAAACGATAAACAATTTATGAAAGCATTGTGTTGCAGAAATATTCCTCTCATAAAGATCTACATTTCTGGTTGGTCAAAAAACTTTGTTTACATCACTTTTTTGCCAAAATAGAAAACAAAAACAAACTCTGACATGTAATCGTGGTGAAAACTGGTGAAAGACCTTGCAATTGTTCTCTGAACAATTGACCTTTTAATTTGTATGTACATTTCTTGTGGCACGACCCTGCAATTGGTGTAGTAAAATTCAAAATTCCCACACTTTTTGTTATTTCTGTTGTTTCATCCAATTACAATCATCACTTGTTATGTTTTAATTTTTCAAGTAGTACTACCAGAATCTATTAACTCATATTAAATTGTCAAAAGCACATGAATTACTTTTCTTCTTAACTTCTATTCAGGGACACAAGTGTTTCATAAAACATATCGTGTTTTAAATAATGTATGGTGCCAAATTAATGACACTAGTGGATTCAAAAGGGATGTAGGGGCGTACGCCCCATCTCACCAAAAAAAGAAAGAAAGAAAGAAAGAAAAATGCAGGAATTTTGAATTAAACTACTTGTATATTGTATATCCGCAATTTATACATATTTTACGAGCTGTGCATGAAAATGAAATATTTATGGAATTTTTATTTGCAAACATTTAAGCTAAACAGACCGAAATTGGGAATATGATGAATATCTTTAGCTTTCCGGTCCGTCAAGTTGATTTAACATTTGAACAGAGGAAAATAATCTTTATACATTTTGGTTTATGGATTTCCAAAAGTTTTGATTATACCCCCGCTCCGAAGGAGAGGGGGGTATACTGTTTTACCCTTGTCCGTCTGTCTGCCCATCTGTCTGTCCATCCGTCCGTCTGTCCGTCCGTCCGTCCGTCCGGAACATCTTTCGTCAAGGATTTCTCAGCTTGTGTATGTAGTAATGATTTGACATTTGGTCTGAAGCTGAAGTATGATGAGTTGTACCGTTTCTCCCCTTTTCGAGTCTGTCACTCATCTACTTCCTGTTTGACGAAAACTTTGATTTTTCCCATTATAGCCATATATTGAAAATTTTCGTCAAGGATTTCTCAGCTTGTGTATGTAGTAATGATTTGATATTTGGTCTGAAGCTTAAGTATGATGAGTTGTATCGTGTCTCCCCTTTTCAAGTCTGTCACTCATTTACTTCCTGTTTGACGAAAACTTTGATTTTTCCCATTATAGCCATATATTGAAAATTTTGTCGAGGATTTCTCAGCTTGTGTATGTAGTAATGATTTGATATTTGGTCTGAAGCTTAAGTATGATGAGTTGTACTGTGTCTCCCATTTACAAATCGGTCACTCATCTAGTTCCTGTTTGATGAAAACTTTGATTTTTCCCATTATAGCCATATATTGAAAATTTTCGTCTAGGATTTCTCAGCTTGTGTATGTAGGAATGAATTGGTATTTGGTCTGAAGCTTAAGTATGATGAGTTGTACCGTGTCTCCCCTTTTCAAGTCTGTCACTCATCTACTTCCTGTTTGACTTCATCAATTTTTCCCATTATACCAATATATTGAAAATTTTTGGTCCATACTTGTTTGTGTCCACACTTGAACTGTGTCTACACCTGCATTGTATCCGCACACACTTAAATTTGCACTTTCCATATTGATTCAGTGTTCAATGAGCGGGGGTATAACTGGGTGCCATTCGGCGACAGCTCTTGTTTTATCTGCACTGAGGAGACATAAGTTGTCGAAATGCGCATATGCAGAAACTAAATTCACAGTAACTTCGGTATTTTGTTGTTTATTGCCACTGCACCGATGCTTATGCTGGTGGACTGTTAGTCCCCGAGGGTATTCACCAACCAAGTAGCCAGTACGTCGGTGCTCCGCAAACCGATTTAATTTGAAAACTTGCAATATCTTTTAAGAAAATGTTGATAAAAACTTAGGAGTATCTCCCTCATGCATAGCTCTGTCCTTAGCTGAATTTTGCTTTTCTTTTTAGATAAATTTTGTAATTTGTTCTCTGTCAGCTTTTACACATATGCAGAACCTAAATTCACAGTAACTTCGATATTTTGTTGTTTAGACTATATCAAGTTTTTCCGTAACCCTCTCTACATTCTTCATAATCATATCTACTGTCAAAAATAATAAATAATCTCATTCCAATTTAAATTTGCAATTCCAGTGATTGCAAATCTTGTGCCGCAATATTTGAGAGCTACCAAGTAGTGTGAATAACCCAAATGTTCAGAATGGCATGGCACTTTACAAACTCATATATTGTAACTCAATATCTTAGCATGATTTTACACCATGGCAATTTAAAAAACATGGGATTTTCAAAATCCAATGGGAAAATGCAATTTCCCATGGGATTTTGACATGTTCCCATTGGACTTTTATTATTCCCATGGGATTATTATTTCCCATGAGATTTCTGTAATTTCCAATGGCATTATTTTTCTCCCATGGGAATATTGCAAAATCCCATGGGAAAACGCATTTTCCATGGGATTATAGAATTCCCATGTTTTTTTTTTAAATTGTAATTGTGTAAATGTGCACTAACATATCGACTTACTAATATTATTTTCGAAAGTCCCATGAAATTCCACATATTTTGGTAATCTAAACTTTATGGTAGCTCTAAAAAAAATGGGGGCACCAGATTTGCAATCACTGAAATTGCAAATTTAAATTGAAATGAGTTTATTTATTATTTTTGACAGTAGATTGGATGGGTTAATATATATACAAATACATTAAATATAAGACTAGTTAAATAGAAATTACTGTGATTTTTATTCAATCCGAAGAAAATGTACAGAACTTTCTGATACAGACATCTTTGTTTCCTTTGTGAAAATCTCCATATCTGTTCGTGATCAATGATGGTAATTTTTCATCTCTTAAAATCTTCCAAAGAATTTCAATGTGATATGACATGTCTGACAAGAAGCAACTGTTTCTTGGTGAGGCTACGTCTGTGTCATTCAGTCCTTTGTTGAATGAAAGTCCTTTACATATTGTCGAACATAGACGTTGCTATCAATGCGATAAACGACTGAAGGCAACTTACATTTTACATTGCAAAATGCCTTGTATACCTTATCTCTCTTTTTGCTACTGAATGTTGTGTTTTTTGCATTTGTTAGGAAGACTTGTATCTTGAATCACCACAATGTTTGCTCTGCTTAAGGTAGATAGACAGTAATATTCATATCCATGAGATTTTGTTGTAAGTCGGCACAATTGAAGAACCAATCCTACTTACCCGAAATCTGTAATAAAAAGTATGGGTCACCATGCTTGCTTTTTCTATAATTGAGATCAAAGTTTGCTCATTTTTAGCCATTTTTTCACCACAATTTACATAGAATGCACGGGGGAAATATGGAAAGGCAATTTTTAGCTTAATAGAAATGAACTTTTTATCCATGAGAATTTGATGTATTTTTGTGAACAGGTAGTTTGTGATGTAATTTATTGCTTACAATAACAAAATGTATATGTCACCATGCTTTCCACGGAGATATTTTGCAAAGTTTCCGGATCAAACGTTATTTACGGGAAAGGGGAGTTAATTCGCGTCAAACTAAACGAAATGTGACGTTTCACATTTGTCATTTAATTATGACGTCACAAAGGAAAAGCCGTCATATTACTTTTCCGGCACGAAAATCAAACCTACCCCGTATCCGGCTCTTTATTTTTCTAATGCGCGATTGAATTGCGCAGCGCAACAGTGTCTATCTACCTTAATGTAAAGTTGATATTTTAGGTCGTTCAACTGATAGGTTTTTCTTTTTCATTTTAGAGGAGGCATATTTGACAAACATGGAAGCGAATCTTTATTCTTTACTGCGTTACAATCACACATGCAATAAAACTGCTTGAACCCACCATATCTTATGAAATACTTATACCAAGTCAGAACCATTGTGGTTGACCTTTTTTTCGGCGGTTTTGTCCATTTTCCCCTTTGACTTTGGTTCTGGGCAATTCTGTTCGGTAATTTTGTATTGACCCAATTCATAACTGATTCTAGATGTGGATAACCATCGAATGCGAGTTGGAGTTAAAGTTTGAGGTTGAGTTCGAGTTCCATTTCCAGTTATCATTTGAGTTGGAGTAAATATTCGAGTTGACCGGAGAAATGGATTATATTGTTATCTATCGAGTTCACCCCCGGTGAAACTGTACACCGTGCAATCAGGGTAGAGACTAACTGTACGCAGGGTAGTGCAAAACAAACCAAAAATAGACATGTAGACGAAAAGTAACTTCATTATTTTATGCTATTTGTATCATATGTGTATGTGTATGGGCAATTGCAAAGGAAAACTACACTTTAAACCTTTATTTATCTCAAATATTGAAGCGTATATGTTTTTAATAAAATCACCATAACCAAAATACTTACTGTACATCAAAAAATCAGGGTAGGACTTAGCGTACAGTTGGTAGCGACTAAGCAGTACGCAGGGTAGGACTAATTTATTATTTTTTTAATCATTGTGATACTCCCCAAATAACAGAAACTGTGCACTTTTGTACATTGTTGAAAATATTTACATACCGTTTGCCAATGGAGACATTATACATGTTATATTATATTTAATGGCGTTGTTATAAAATTACGTATAAACAAGTTTTCTATTTGGCATATTCTCTTCTTCTTTTTTCTCTCCAACAGACATCAAAAAACACATCTGGACTTCTTTTGGGGGATATCTGAACATCTTTGGAGGGGATATCTGAACACAGACACTTGTCTCTATCAATGGGGGGGGGGGGGGGGGTCGACCTATATGTAAAAGTATAGGTCAACCCAACCCCCTTATTGATGGATATAAGTGCCTGTGTGTCTGAACCATATTGTATTAATATATTCTCGATAAGTGCGGGTCGTAATCATTGTGTAGACTAATCACTGTGTAGACATAGTCCCTCATGAACCATTCCTTCATTTTAAAAAATATCCATATACCTTAGAAATTTGCGTTTGAAAAGCTTGTAGCCTATTCTCAAAAGCTGTTACAATATAATTCGATATGTATATCTCATTTGTACTGTATTTTCATTGGATCCAAAAATAATAAAAATGAAATATTATTTTCAGGAAATACATATTTGCCATCTTCAGAAATTTTACGATTGTTTGAAGTCTGCCACATTTTGTCATTAAAAGCATTACATTCGGCAATAAGCCTTGTGCAAATTATATTTGACTCCACTGGTGAGTCAAGTAAACAATCTTTGCTACTCGGGACTTCGGGAAAAGGTCATTTTATGACCGGGAATTCGGGATTACATGTAAGTCCCCTCCTTTCCTCTCCCATACTATCACGAACGTGTATCATTAACTGGAAAGGATAAATCTGTTTGACAATATATTTGAGTTCATCTTCAAATTTGACTACTTGAACTGATATGTCTTTTTTGTTACTACTGACACATTTCGTCTTTTATTTAGAGGCCTGCAAATTGAGGGGTCATCAACAATCATAAGTGTCTAAGCTGTCTTTATCACATGACAGAATTTGACCGCGTTGAAACATAATACGTTTAGAGTGATATCCTGTTTCTGGTTGAACAACTTTTTTTCTTGAAATACCATAGGCATTTGTAAAGTGGTCAATTATACTATGGCAAGAATCAAAACCTTCAGGACAGTACTTGTAGACATATGTAGATGACAACTGACTTGAAATTCATAATGCGTAATAAGAAGAAAGTCGCTTTGGTTGGCAGCATTGATTTTAATACACGAGATTTCTGTAAAGAATCATAGTATAGTAAATTACTGAGTTTATGTTATTGTGCACAGATATAAATTTAAGATACATATTCAGATATATTCAAGATACTTTATTTAAAAAGGCGTTTTGGATTTTGGCATAGAAATGAAAAGGCATTTTAAATGTCATCCACATATATGTCATATATATACTAAAGTATTGGAATATCGGCTACGTTTCTCTTTTTGCACCATCTCCAATTAAAATGTACACATATATCAAATGTTGCAACTGATGTGTGTCTAGAAAAAAGATTTACTATCCTGGTCATTTGGTAATAATGAGATGACTGTGGTTTAGTATGGTGTTTTATCCTTTATCTACAGACTTTCATTATTCCATTGATACTGACATAAGTTAAAATAAACAAAACAACTCATAGCAATTGCATATTCACATTTATGTTCCATTCGGGGTGAACATATACTCTTTGTAGGGCATAATACGCCAATTTGATTGTATGTATAGTCATACCCTGCGTACAGTTCGACTTTTAGTTAGTCGCTACCTACTGTACGCTTAGTCCTACCCTGATGAAATTGCGTACAGTAAAACTTTCGCTGATTATACAGTTATTAGCAATCAAAACAACCTGCAATTGACACATAATATAGATTGGCACCTCCAAATTTCATATAAATAATCGAAGTAAAGCATAATGTCCTTAAAAAATGGAAAATTAATCAACTCACTTTTCGTCTGCATGCCTATTTTTGGTTTGTTTTGCACTACCCTGCGTACAGTTAGTCGCTACCCTGATTGCACGGTGTACAGTTTCACCGGGGGTGGAGTTATTGACAAATCGAGAAACATTTTATAACATACTTTTATCAATCATTAATAGAGATGTGTACTCATTTCAAAAAAAATTCTGAAAAAAACTTAATTGCTAGGTTGCTAGTTAAACAGGCGCGGATTAGGGGGTTGCGTCAGTTCCAATTATTACATACGCCTATACTTCATCAAACGCAACTAAAATTGTCAACTGTAAACTTGTATTGAAAACCTTACCAGTGACGACCTCAAGTCTAAACCACCCGATTTTTTCTAATTCACCATACAGACCTAGTACCTGTGGCCATGTCATAAATGGAGACTTGAATATCACTGAAAACAAATCTCTCCGCGGTACCCTTGCAAAAGGACCTAAATTCCGTCATCCATGTTCCTTCAACTGAGAGCAAAATTTTATTTAAACTTCTTATGGATGATGTAGAGGACTAAGCTAACAAATGAATTAAACATTAACAAAATGAAGACCTTGATTTACTTTCAAATAATTCAGCTAAGGGTGTTGCTGAGAACTAAAGCATCAAAAATGCTGATGTAACCAGTTACCTGTCCTGTATCATTCTTGCCGATTAGGCCCCTAAAAACATCAATTTTATTTCCTTAAATCATTGCATCAATTGTTTTAAAAAGAACTGTACATTTATAATTCCAAAGGCAATCCAACCTACACAATTACTTCTCTTTGCAAGAAGGAAATACATGATACTACAGGACCATAAATTTGTTTTACTTTCTTTCGGGATTTCGATCAAGGATGAGGGATTTGATCTCGCCTCTTTGTACTGGGTACCACAACTGCACAAATGGCCATCTAAACAAGACTACATCTCTTGACCTTCCAAATATTCTACAAAACCTATTTCTAAGGTGATGGCCTTGACAGCTGTAAAAGCGGACCTTCAAAAAAAAAGTGAAACTTGCTTATCAAAAAGCGGTGTGGCTAATGAAAAACTCTTTAAATCTACTTGACATATTAAAGTCCTGATCATTTTCACATATGAAACAGCATTAAAAGTTTTGACCTCTCCACACTTCAAGTCTTCACAGATTTTGACTAAACCCTAGATTGACTTACTGATAGTGTGACTGGTACCGCCAGCTTTCTTACCCTTCTAGAACACCTTGTATCACTCCCGGTAGTCATGGGAGTTCACAATATGAATGCCTTAGTTCTGAATATCGTCTTTTTATTTTCGTGCCTTGTTGCTGTCTCATGTCCTTGTTATGTCACCCCAGACAACGTCGGGGTGACATGTTGTTATTCTACGTTTCTTCTGATTATTTTTCTTCCGCTTCTTCCACATATTTTGTCCGAGCGATTATTTGAAAAATGGTTGGATGGGTTGATTTGAAACTTTGCACACAGTTAGACCACCATCTGAAGTTATGCTGTGTGTTTAACATTTTCAAAATGACCGCCTTTTCCAAGATGGCCGCCAAAATACGTCAAAATTTCAACTTTATCGGAATTCAACGAAAATTTACCTCTTGGTAGATACTTTAGACTGTGAACAAGATGGAATCATCAATTAAGTTGTCTGGTGTGACATCAGCTATTGTTTGTAATTGCAAATCTAGTTATTTCACCCCAGACAAAGTCGGGATGACATGTTCTTATTCTACGTTTCTTCTGATTATTCTTTCTTCTCTTCCCAATGATTTTTATCTGAGCGATTATTTTAAAATGGCTGGACCATTTGATTTCAAACTTTGCACACAGTTAGACCAACTGAAGTTATATGTCGTGTGTTTAAAATTTTCAAAATGGCCGCCATTTCCAAGATGACCGCCATTTTACGTTGAAAAATTGGGTATTCAATGTCTCCGGAACTGCTTTGCACAATTTGTTCATATTTTGTATAAACGGTCAGGAAGATGAGAGGAAGGAATCTATGCGACAAAAATTTTCAAAATGGCCGCCTAAATACGTTAAAAAAGTTCGACTTTGTTCGATTTCAACGAAAATTTATTTCTAGGTAGATTTTGAAGCTGCGAATAAGATGGAGTCATCGAATTGGTGGTCTGTGGTGACATCGGCAATTGCTTGCAATTACAAATCTAGTATTGTGTTTGTTTTTCTGTGTTCCCTTTTTTGCCATGACTTTAATTTCAATTTATTACATCCCTTGTTCCTTTGATATTCTACTGTCGTTGTTTTATACTTATATTGTTTATGAACAACTGAAATATCGACTGAAATTCATAGATATTTCTTCCGTTGGAAAGGTAACCAAGATATAAGTACATTGATATAGGTAGAGAACATACATACTTTGTGAAATATATCTCCGAAGCCGGATAAACAGAGGAAGAAGTTATTAGAATGTTAGAGTAAATGACTGAAAATTTATTTGTCCAGTTTGGAGACTTTCTTTTTCAATAGACATCGGAATTCCAATAGACACAAACTGTGTTCCTTCAGCCGATCCGTTTCTCCACTCTTATGAGGCCGAATTCATCGAAGGGCTTCACCAAAATAAAGATAAAAGACTAGCCCAATTCTTTATTGTTGCTTCCATTATATAGATGATATTTGATCCAAAAAAAAAACCTTCACTTTGCTGATTTTCTTCATCTTATCTACCCAAAAGAGATCGAAATTAAGAATAATAGATGCAGACACTTCCACATCGACCATCATTCCTTCACCATCATGTTGAAATTGACAAAAGAGGTAGCTGAAAATGAAAGGATATGGAGTAAATGCGCATGAGACAAAGTCTCTACAAATACGTGGTATATCCAAGAAAAGGATAACGGTTTTCCTGTTGTTCTTTATTTTAAAGTCACCATCATTCCTTCAACAATGAACTTTGCTCATACCTCACATACGTTCAAGACGGCCCCTAGCACTGGTTTGGGCAGAATTCTTTGCTTAATGTCGAACATCGCTACATCCATGTATTTTTTCTGGTCATTGATGCGGGATTGTCAACAATCATAAATTAAACTGGCAAAGTTCTCTTACAATCACTGTCATCCGTTGCTCGATTAAAGCACTAGTGTCTCAACCAAAATTACAACATATAAACAAGCACATGGCACTCATCAAGTCGAGTGTAAGAAAACTTGCCATTATGAAATAGTAAGATGTGGGCACTATAAACAGATGGTCAGAATAACATTTGAAAACAACAAAAATATTAAAATCCAAAATTTGAGAATATGATAGTATACCCATATGAGAAATTCTCTCACAAACAAGTACACAGTCGGGTCACGGGAAATTGCGCATCTGGAAATACTGCGCATCGTCAATTTCGCTATGCTATCGTTCTCAATTAAGTAAATGATAACAAGTGACACTAATGTAGGTGAACTCAAAAAATTAAATTCTGCCACGCATTACGTCATGATATACTGACTAATATTTTTTTATAATCAATTCTAAGAATATGTTACCCTTCTTATCAAAATATGCAATAAGTCGAATTTTGGTTTGTTTTGTAGCATAATAATATAACTAATGGATATCAAAAGTTCAATCTGCAATCATTCTTTTTCTCCATGTTTTAACCTATTTTTTATGTCATGTGCAGTATCACCGGATATCAGACATGTTGTTTACATTACGGGTTCAGTGTGTTTTCACAGAAATTAAAGTGTAACTGAGATAACCTTTCAACAATAGAATATATTCAATGAAAACATTAATAAACGAACTATTTTTCAACGCCGACATTTTCGTATTAAAAAGTATTCAGGAAAGTCAGTTCCATGTTAAGCTTCAGGTGCTCAGTATCACCAGCCAGCTCTGTACACCATAACTGAAATATATAGATAGCTTACATCTCTAGCACGGGGAATCTAATTTAGCTGTTTGGCAATAGCAATGTCTTCATTTTGCCAATAGTCAACTTCCTTTCGCTTCTAGCAACATTCCAGTTTACATCTCCCAACTCATTCGCTATTCAAGGGCCTGTGGTGCGAACAAACAGGCTACTTATACAAGGGTATGTTACCAATAACTTGAAGTCATCACTGCAGACGTTTATCAGTCGCCATTACGGTCTTTTGGGCCGCTATGGAATATCTGTTTCCCAGATGACATCAAATATTTTCTTTTTACACTTTAAGATTGTTAATTCCTTTATTTGATTTGACTTTACTACTTTCGACATGTTCAACACATCGGGTGTCTTATAAGAAACACGAGATGCGCACTCCATCGGTGCGCCTAATCTCATCCCTGGTTTAAAATTCGGTCAGTGTTGTTCAGAGATTGGCAACGATTACAGACACCAGTAATCGATTATTTAAGAATTTTGTGTAATCGATTATTAATCGATTATATGACTTGCTACTGTGTAATCGATTACAATCGATTACATTAGGCAATGTAATTATAATTAAATTTCGATTACACGTATGAATTAACAAGAAAATATTTTAAGACAACAATGTCAAGCAGTAATTTCTGTGCTAAATTTGCTCCATAAAAATTGAAGAATACTTTTTGAGTTAATATTTTACTAGTTTACCGAACTTTGATACTTAATATTATAATAGGTGCAAAATATGAAGGGCTTAAAAAAGTCACATTTCATGACTTTGGGATTGTCCCACTGAATTTTGTTTATCTTATGTATGTTTGCTACAAGCAATCCCATTTGTCATTTTTGGAAACAAAGTTAAAGCTACTAAAATTAATGTCGCTAAAGTACTTGATATCCAAAAGTTGTATCGTTCAAAATAATATTGTTTTTGTTACTGCACTGCCAAATTTTTCTATTGCATGTATTGACAAAACCAGGCAGATTTTGCCCATGAATATTAGCCTCTCTACATAGAAGGGCTTGAAGCCCTTTAAATGTCATTTAAAATACTGTCTTGTTTTCATAAAAAATGTTTTCAAAAAAATTTGATTAACAATGCAATTTTGCTTGCATAATCAATCTGTTCCACTTGATGTTTGACATCTTCTGATCGCGCAAAAATAAACAGTAGGTTTTTTTTTGTGTGAAATTGTTAAGACAATGGATTAACTTATTAACATAGATCCCAGACTTAGATATATTTATTATGCAATAATTTCACCAATTTGTCTTTAAGTGTTTCTGTAAGTTAATTGTATATTAAAAATTTATGATTTCATGTAGGCGATGCTACAATTTACAATGCTTAATTTCATGTTCATGTTATCATGTTTTAGGTTTGAGCCTTTCAATTATTAAATTACATCATGTATTTCAGTTTTAATGTTGCTTCTCCAAATATTCTGTAAATTATAGTTTACATATATTTAACAGTTCAGAACTATTTTGAAATTCAATATTTTATAGATTACTTGACAGATCTGAATATGAGTTGAAAGTTTATGTTTTACTAGTATTTAGATTAATTTGTTATCAAAATTTATCTTTTTTCGTAGAAAATACACAGAAAAATAGCTTATGTTAAAGAATTTGTTATATTCATATTTAATATGAATTGAAAATATTTGATCTTAAGATATATTTTTCGTCTTATAATTTGGATGCATTTAATGTTTTCTGTTCTGCCCACATATTTTCAGAAACTTGCTTGAAATTTAAAGTAATCGAAAAATAATCGAAAAGTAATTAGAATTACAACCACGTTTTTTTTTTTGTTTTTTTTGTTTTGTTTTTTTTTTTTTTGTCAGTAATCGATTATTTTCGATTACATGTAATCGAAATTCACATCAGTAATGGATTATCTTCGATTACTAGAGAATTTGTAATTAATTACAATCGATTACGACTACCGATTACGATTACTCCATGTCTGTTGTTGTTCATCTGTATGTGTATCGTCATTTTTTTTTGTTCCATACTTGAGTGAAGTTTTTGCATCTTAGTATTTCTGATCATTTCATTGTCTTTGGCGTTTTCCTCTTTTTTCGGTTCTCACTTGCAACTACTTGAAGTACTTTCGCTGGTGTTACTGTCCAAATAAAGGTCAACTGATTTTCTGTTTCTAGAACAATTTTATTAAAAAATTAAAACTCAGCTTAGGTAATGATCAATTTGAATGGCCATCCGGGAGAATCAAAAACTCAGGTTGTGCTTGATTTGTCACCAGATTATGTGGATACATATTGACCCTACTTTGGGTGTTTTATTTTGAGTAAATTTGTTCTACCTTTCAACAATAATTTTTTAAAGTTTAACAAGAAAAGTAGTATGTAGGAAAGTTTGGTGTGCATTTGTCGTGGTGGATCTGGAAATGACGTTCCCGGAAGTTACGTAACTGGAAGTGGAGGTCACATGGCAGAAAACTGAATTGTTCAAACTGCATTTTTGCAGGAAAAGACGAGGATACCACAAATCGTTTTTTCAGAACAGAGTAAGTCTCATTCTGTTGTTTTTTTAGCATTGTTTCGTATCTCGTGCCTCTGCTATATCTAATTGGAATAATGGAGGCTGCGTAATGATGATTTTAAGACGAAAAAACAACAATAAAAGCGTTGTTCCATTGCTCGGTTCTACCATGTATTTGTAAAAACTTTACTCATGTGCATATACTCAATATCCTTTCATCGTATATGCTAAATCTATGGTGTAGGTTTGTTTTAAAGGAAAACGCTACTGTGTACCGTTACGTAGATCTGGATATATGGCCCTCAATTTCCGGAAATGAAAGAGAAAATTTTTTTTATGTGTTAGCTAAATTCGTTCCTTGTGATGAAAGATGAAAATATTTCGAGTTTTATTGAAAATTTGCAAAAATAAAGAAGTCATCAAAGAGTTTCTCTGAAATTGTAGGTTGTAACGTCACAACATACGAATGAATCTTGGGAATTGCCTTTAAATACTCATCGGTACAGATTAATTTCATACTTTAAATCGCTTAGATGACTTTTTGTGACATCCAATAACCAAAAAAAAAAATGCCTGGTGTATATAAACACCCGAGGAAGATTAAATGATAACAAACGATCGGATTGTGTTTTTTCGACATAAAATGTATTAATAGAGATCTCCCATAAAAGTACGAAACGATTGACGAAAGTATAGGGACCGTTTATTTTTGTAATATTTTTTCATTTCAAATGACAAATACTGTATAAAATGAATTGAAATCTATTTGCATTTTTGCTCACTTTAACATTCTTTAAATCTGACTCGTATCTCTCTCGTACGTACGATAACTTATCTCGGTGACCATGACCTTAACCAGACCATGAAGCTATAGATCGATAAAAATTGAATTTGAGTCTTCTTGATTAGTGTTAAGAATAAATTTTTGACATTTATTGATTACTTGACATTTATTGATTTCTTCCTTTTTCGGCAATGAGAAAAGTACATGGTCATACTGAAATCGACAAGAGCAATATCTTTATTACTTTCGTTTGTAAGTAACTATTTGATAATTATATATAAAACACAGTATTTTGAGAATAAAATAATCTAGCTTAAGGGAAATTCAATAAATATATTTCACTCAAGAAAGATAATAATAAATTTGAACAAAAATGTATCCAGTCAGTAATATTTTTTTTTTCAAGTGCGCCTTAGTAAAGCCCCTTCCAGGTCATTTAATAGTTGATGTTTGTGATGAACGGATTCTTGATGTATACATGTTTAAGATCAAGACCAATAATGATTCATTGGGCTGCGTGTCATGAAACCACGATTTCATAGCAAAGCTATCAGTATGTTTTTCGAAAATGTTTAAATTCTATTTTATGAATTCTAAGAACATGTAGGTACATACTTATTTTAGAAAGAATTTCATATGTCACCCTTTTGACTGACGCCCTTCACGAAATAAGCATCAAGATACTTGGAGGGTGTGCTATAAAGATGATTTTATTGATTGATTGATTAGTTTTACGTCCAGTGAACAGTATTTCAGTTATATCAGAACGAATTCAATAAAATAAAAAATATAAGTAAAAGAAGAAATAAAGGTGGAAGGGACAACCAGGGAATAAAGGGTCAACTTCTCTCTTGGGTTAAAAATTATTTATCTAACAGGAAGCAGAGGGTGGTTATAAATACTTGGATAAATATAACAGCTGGGGTCCCCCAGGGGTCGATTTTGGGACCTCTTCTTTTTATTATCTATATTAATGATATAGTATCTGACATCCAGTCTACAATCAAGCTATTTGCTGACGATACCAGCCTGTATCTTATTGTAGACGATCCTAACCAGTCATCCAATATGTCAAATCATGATTTGGCTAAAATACACGACTGATCAATGAAGTGGCTTGTTAAATTTAATCCTCAAAAAAACAGAAACTATAATTATAAGTAAAAAATTAAACAAGACACTTCATCCCCCCATAAGTATGAACAAAAATATAATAAATACAGCACGTGATCACAAACATCTTAGTATACTTATTTCTGACGATGGTAGTTGGAATAAGCATATTGATCTAATTGTTAATAAAGCTTTTAGTAGGGTTAATATTTTACGTAAGTTCAGGTATATTTTAGATAGAAAAACATTAGAAACAATGTATATAACATACATTAGACCACTTCTTGAATATGGGGATATTATTTGTATGGCAAGCGAAATTAACCAAAATGCAGAGAAACCTGATTTTGGTTAGCGAAACCGGGTTTCGCTGCCTGTAAAGCTAGGTTTCCTGACAGGAAACCCAGGGTTTCCTGGACTAAACTCGACTTTAGTACTGCAAATTTGAGTTTCCTCTTAGAAATACATACAATGCTCAGCATCCAATGGGTTTCTGAAGCTAAACCCAAGTTTCCTCAAGCAAATGTAGGTTTTCCTCACCGAAACCGGGTTTCGCTCAACAGAAACCTGGTTTTGCTCTGGAAACCTAGGGTTTCCTCAACTAAACTTTACTTTGGTGTTGCAAATGGTAGTTTTACTTTATAATTACATAGAAGGCTGAGGATATAATGAATTTCTAAAGCTAAACCCAAGTTTCCTCCTGCAAATGTGGGTTTTAGACGACGATATAATTTTCCCACAGGAAATACATTATAGGCAGATAACTGAATTTGATTGGTCCATTATCCTTACTGAATTAGTAAGCTTTATTTTCATTGGTTGGAATAATTTTTCTTCTCAACTTTCATTTAAGATCAAGGACTTATTTATAAAATTAATCCCGTAAGTTTTATTATTACATTGCCTAGAGATGAATAAAGTTTTCCGTTTTTTATTTCACATCTTGTCGTGTTGGGGGTCGCTGTATATTTGCC
>MJUU01011286.1:46805-59636 GCA_002080025.1 Modiolus philippinarum
TTTTTTTGAAAACCGCAGATTTTTTCCCATAGTTAACTACTCGTGGCAGCATGTCCCCGTGAGACGTCGCAACGTTAAACCGCAAAAATGCGCTTTAAACTGGAACAACCACCGTAAAGTGAATACGGATGATAAGGTCCAAGGAACAAATGGTTATCATAAGAACAGACATAACAGTCAGTCAGTTCAGAAGTGTGACGATTTAGTAGATGCAAGATGTCTACATACTCACTATGTACGTCTGCAAACAGAAATTTCAGATAATAATTGTGTTCTCGGGGCCCAACAGAAGAGAGTTCAAAACAAGGAAAGGTGTATGGGTTTGATAAGGAATGACAGAATATGGTAGAATACATGAAATACATGGAATAACGTCACGTTTATAAAACTTATCCATTTAAACCAGTTTTGACTGCTTAAGGCCAATTTACCCGCCCCCAAACATGTGATAGCGAACATTTCAAGTAACTAAATAACGAAGTTACTATGAATTTAGTTTCTTCATATGCGCATTTCAACAACTTATGTCTCTTCAGTGCAGATCAAATCTAAACATTTGGAAGACTATCAACTCAAAGCTGTTTAAAAACTGATAGAAAATAAAACACCAATATAATTCAAATGTTAAGCCAAAATCAGCTAAGGACATAGCTTTGCAGGAGGAGGATACTCCTTAGTTTTCAACAAAATTTACAAAAATTTATATATTGCAAGGTGTCAAATAAAATCGGCTTTCGGGTCAGCACGGAAGTACTGACTACTGGGCTGGTGAATACCCTCGGGACTGACAGTCCACCAGCAGATGCATCGACCCAGTGGTAACAAATAACTAAATACCGAAGTTACTCCGGTTTAGTTTCTGCATATGCGCATTTCGACAACTTATGTCTCTTATAGGTGTTTCTTTTGTACAGATCTACATATTTTGTCCATCGTAACCAATTAAGCCCAAAACAGGTATGTATGCAATGATACTAGTATTTGCTTGCACTTAAATATAATGTGTATTTTGGTCCTACGTGTGTCTCACTTTGGTTGTTGTCATATATGTACCCCAGTGGTGACCAGAAACCAAAAATTCATCGTAAGTTTAAAATTTTTCATTGTGCATAATTGCGAAACTGTTATTGTATTAAATTCTATGCATTAATGCCAAGACATCAATATATCAATAATTGAGACTTGATCAGGTGAAGAAGAAGGCGAGACATGCTGTACGAAACATGTGTCTTGAGCAACAAAACCCTTTTATAACCAGCCATGGATTGCAAAGCGGTGTAAATTCTATTGTTTAGTAATTATTTCTATTTACTTATTTGATTAATTATGCATTTGTTTGTTTGTTTTTTTTTATTTATTTATTTTTATATATTTTTTTGTTTGCATGTCAAGAGAATTGCTATTACAACTAAATATTCCTTTTAGAAGAAAGAAGCCGTCTCAACCTGTGGTTCAGATATCTTCAGGTACCTCTCTATATATATCACTCTTCCTTGAGCTTCAGATTGGTCTTCCTGTACTGTGACTGGTACATACTGTAGAATTTCAAAGGTCTAATATCCTTTCTTCAGTTTTCTGTGGTTTGTTTTGTCTTACTTCACTATGTGTTCCACACTCTATGTTGCCCGTCAGTTATTTTCAGTATCATTGTTGAAAATAATCTACAGTAACTATACCAAGTAGTCATTTAGTGATCATTTAGGTAGACTAAGCTGTAAATTTGATCCATATTGGTATACATCTGTGTTGAAAAACTGTCAGCCTTACTGTTTCTTCTTTGCTGTATGCTTTCCTCTGTACATTAACTTTTTATCAATCTTTAATCTGTACATTGACTTTTTATCAATCATTTATTAATTCTTATAGATTTCAGGATAGTCGATGCATTTCCCTCAGTTTGTTTCTTCAATGCCTATGTCGATTTACTTCACATCATAACTTTATTTTGTCTGCATTTTGACACACAGTTATATTTTTTTTCAAATATAACTTATTTATATTTTTTCTCCAGTTTATCTAATATTATAAAATATCAAACGCAGCATTTTTTCATTATGACAAATTCACAATTGCATGAAAGCCACGGCTATTTTATTGCATCTGAGTCATTTGTGTGAGGCCAAAACTCTATGAGGGTGCAGTAATTTAAAATTTATTATCTTTTTTTTAAATTTGCCTTCATTTAAAAACGACAAATAGGAGAAATTAATTGTGTTCTATGGCCTTTTAGCCAAAACGCATTTGTTGATTCCGTTTTAAATCAATTTGAAAACGTATACGTTGAAAATTCGGACTGTCAGTTTTCGCCCAATAATCGAGTTCGCGGTAAATTGATGAGTAATTTAAATCGTGTAATGTCGAAAATTTGGGACAATTCATTATTCTAACAATTTGCAATTTTAAAAAGTGGAAAAACTCTCCTTTCGATAGGGTCTGTAAGTCTCGTCATGTGACTCACGAGAATCCACGATAAACAGGCAATTCGAAAACGTTTCCCGCCTAAACATGACGTCAGAGGATTGTGACGTTCAAATTTTTGTTTGAAACGTCATATATCTTTGTTTAAAATGTAACCTCCGGGTACAATTTTTGATCCCGGAAGTTCCACAATTGTACGAGACTTACAGGCCCTATTACCCGCTCAATCTAAAAATCAACGTGAACAAGCACTGGGTACATCCAGAACGTCAATGATAATTGCTCTTTTCACAAAACGTTGATACGTGAAAAGAACGATAAACTCAATAGTAATGAGTCATCTTAGGAAAACATACTCACCAAATGATTATCTGTGTAGCAGCAGGTCCAGTCAGACGTAGCAACGTCAAACCACAGAAACGCACTTTACT
Source organism: Modiolus philippinarum (assembly GCA_002080025.1). Classification (NCBI taxonomy): domain Eukaryota; kingdom Metazoa; phylum Mollusca; class Bivalvia; order Mytilida; family Modiolidae; genus Modiolus; species Modiolus philippinarum. Next base: position 49,655 of record MJUU01011286.1, read on the forward strand.
CTTGCACCACCTTGAATTGAATGTGGAGAATATAGTCCAAAGAAAAGGGGTCCTCATAAGAACAAACATAAAAGTCAGTCGATTCAAAAGTGTAACGATTTAGTTGGTTCAAGATGTCGACATACTCACTATTTAAGTCTGCAAACAGAAATTCCAGATAATTACCTTGACCTTGATCATATTGTAAGTGATATTTTTGGGTATAATGGTACTTCTTACGAGTGAAAGTTGGCTTTGTTTCTATAAATTATTGTTTGATGCCAGAAAGTAAAACATTTTGGTAAAACCGGCGTATCGTTTCATTTGTTGAGTAGTAAATGTAAAAGAATGTGTACATCGCTTCATCTTGAAAACCATTTCGTAGATCAGATCAATACAAGCAAAGCCAAAGCATGTTAACAGTGATTTGAGGGCTATTCATACATCCAAGAAGATCTGTTTTGGAAAAAACTCTTACACATAACTGGAAAACCTTTTATACATCATGTGAATATTAATACGCCATGGTAACAAGTGTATGATTTCAATCCATATTATGAATACATAGTGTTTTTCACATCATGGACCCTTATTTGAAAAACTGGTAAACTGTCAGATCTTGCAAACGCCTTCGTTAGTCAAATTGCCTCATATTGTCTAGAAACCCAGAATGAAACCAATGTGCATGTAAAACTCTCATTACTTGTTACTTTCAATATTTTGCTGCATGTCCAGATTGATGAATGAAACATTAGAATTTAAGGCAAACGTGTGATATAAAGATCAACGTTTTGTTGTTTAACCTTTTCCAAGCACTTATATTTGGCAGCCAACATCAAAGTGTAGTGTACAGATTAACATGGCAAAAATGCACACCATCGTGATACTGTTCAGTCTTTAAATTGAAAAATTAATCAGCGTCGAAAAAAAAACATCATTAGTTATCATAATTAACTCTATGTCCGCCAGGGTCAAATATATAGATTTTTTTTTTTACTTGTTTTCCAGTTTCCTCTGGTCCATGTGGTCGCTAATGTTAAGATATGCTGTGGCTTTATGTCCACGTTCGGACAAAAAGCACTGTATCACAAGGGCCTGAAATGAAGAATGGGGCTGCTTACCCTGTGACTGTTTATCCGATAATCCATTTGATAAATATTCACACATACTTAAACCAAAGATAATATTAGGAATTTAAATATTCTTCAATATACTTCATATAGATCAAGGTGATACCCCCGTCGTGTAGGAAATATATTGGTCCCTGACAAAGACAAAAGAACATATAATCCCATAGATCTAAACCATAACCAAATCAATATTCATCGATTTAAATGTCTACCCTGTCTCAATTGTTACATTTCACAAATACATTTAAATTGTTTGAAAAAGTGTTTTAGTATTTAACTATATTTTGTAACGGAAGAACGGTTTTGTACGCTTCTATAGTTTTTTAAATTATCAGGAACAGGAATTTTAAAATTAGTGTTAATGTAATTTATTGATATGTTGTTTACGCTGCTGGGGTCAATATTTAAGATAAAGGACAATTTAACACAAGACAGAACAGATAAAAACCAAATTCAAGTAATATGTGTGCTGTCCAGAGGACTTGGTTTGTAGCAATTGGAATTCTTGTGAGACTGTGACATCCCAGGAAAAAAAAAGGTATTTTTAATATGTAATGATTTCTTTTTCTTTATTTACAAAAAAGAAGTAACAACTTAGTAGTCATTGTGTACGTTTTAGCTTTCAAGATAAAATCTTTTGGATTTTTGTTTCTAGAATTGGCAATATCGTAGTATTGATATATATTTTTAATTCCATAGACTAGTAAATATTTGCTTAAACACTTCTCTTGAAACAATGTATCGATCTTTTAATGAGTATTGATTCTGTACACGAACAAATAGTGCTTTGTCAATTTAGTGAGTATTGTTTTACATTTATTTACTGAGCTTCATTCACGCGCATGTAAACTGCATCTAATTTTCAAAATTTAACTTGAAAAAATGTCGTATTTAGTTGTAGAATTTGCTTCTCTAATGATTTAAATGCATTTGACAATAATTTCTGCTGATCCAATGTTCTTTGAGAATGGTGTCATCAGACGTGGTCGCCTTTCAAGTTTTCATGGAAAAGTCGTAATGCGGCACATTTGGCGTGGTAATTGAATTTAAACCAATAAAATGCTAAGAAATGAAAATTCTCTTGTGAGAAAAATATTTCAACAGATCGGTCGACTCGGGAGGTGTATCAATTTGATAGAAATTAGAGAGAAGACAGTCGTTCGGCAAAATCTTACTCTAATCGTTCATTAAAAATGTCATGACGTTCATCTGTTTTTTGAGAGTTAACACTGGTAGCGCTTTAGTTTTTTGTGTTGTATATGTGGTTTTTGGTGTGTTTTGTGGGCGTGTGGTGTCTTTGGTCTTCCGTCCTCTGGTGTTCTTGTTTTTGCCTTGTCTCTGATTTATGTAATCTCGTGCTTTGTTTCTTTGGTATTCTACTGTCGTTGTTTATCAAAATTTAATCTACTAGTGTGTTGAAACTTTTTTTATTTTCATTTTTTGCTTAAATCTTGAAAATATCTCAAACAAATCACTTATTTTTTTTTAATTTGCAACCACAGATTTTGAATTTGTCTCTAGAGGAAGAAATATTTCGCATAGATTAAATTCAATGGAGATACGTTTCAAGAAAATTTGAAGCTTTTCAAGTTGTTTCAATATAAACAATCTTTCAACAACTGTTTTGCAAAATATTTGATTAATTACCAAAAACTCATTTAGACTTATCATTATGCAAATTGAGTAATTTTGAATTGTGAATTATAGGTTGCACAAGTATTACATTTCTGTACGTTTATCATTTAAATGTGACTTACGGAGAACATTTCATATGAAAACTAATTTATGTAGAAATAAAGGAGAACAAAACCCATCTATAGCATTTAAAGCACAAATAATTGCAGAAAAGTATTCATAAAGTAACCTATTCTAACCGGAATGTCCTATTTTGTTATAAATTATGAATGATATAAACTTAAGAATTGCATTTCGTATATAAACCATATTTGTGTTTGAAAAGAAGATTGTATAAATTTATTTAATGTGTTTAAATTCATTATTTAATGTTAATGGGAATTAATGTAAATAAGCTGATTAACTTTCCAATACTTAAATACACTTTAACTTGTTTGAAATTTGAATTATTATATAAGTTCACGACAAGCCTTAATAGAGTGGTTTTAATCATTATTTCTAACCTTCAAAAGATGTGTAATTTCGAAAGCTTATAAAATCACAACAAAAAGTAATGTTAGCTGCAAAATATTTAGCTGATGAAGCTCCTCAGTGATCAGGGTATCGGGAATCAAGTAATCAATTACTTTTTACACATGAAATCATTAACCATGGAGTGAAAAAAGGACAATTTTAGTAAACTTTCAAAAAACTTATGGTAATCAAATAATGATAAAGGTGCATGTGATAATCAGATAACCTATGAAAAAATCCAAGCAACCGGTTAATCAAGAAACCCATGAGAGGGGCTGTCCGATTTTGGCGTAAGTCATTTGGTATCTATTAGCTCATTATTTTTTCTCTTTATGGTTTGTCTTTTCAAAACTTTGATGTTTTATTTGCATTGAGGAGACAAGTCGTGATAATCAGCTGAACTGAAATTTACTGCAGATTTATTTTATAAGACATGAACTCTTGCATATTGAAGCAGAAAATGCTTAGCACTGTGCCAGTCATCCTTACAAGTCAGGTGTTTTGAGCCCTCGTTCGAGTTCCAGGGACCGTACGTGGACTCAGAACATCTGACCAGGGAGGATGAGTGCCAATCCAAGTTTGCAATCTCCTTTCAGGCATTATCAGGATTATAATTGAAAAACTGAAGTTTGGAGAGTGCTTTCACATTTGCTATGTTTTTACATCATAAGTTGGGTTTAAATGAAATGACACAAATCACTTCGCTATTATTAAATATATTTATCATATGTTTAGTAATAAAAACAGACGTTTTGAATATGTGATACAGTGCATGATGTTCATTCCGTATTCACACTATGACGTCATACCCTTTATCGCATACCCTTTATCGCATGGCTTACCCTTTATCACATACCCTTTATCGCATGGCTTACCCATTATCACATACCCTTTTAAAAAAAAATGAAAATTTTTCAATTTTTCAATTTTACTTTTTTTATTAAAAAATTTTTCGGGGGTTAAATTTTTTTTTGTGGGGGCAAAAAAAATTTTGGGGGGATAACAAAGATTGGTTTGGGGTGAAATTGTTTTGTGAGGATCAGTAAAACATTCTAGCAAACTGTTTTCCTTTACATGTTAGATTTAGTCCAAAACTTCTAGTCCTTTCCGCCCATTTTGAAATTTTCCTCTTCACAAAATACATGCATTTTCTCTTATCGATTTCAATTTTTGACAGTATTTTACGGATTAGTAGTCCTCTGTTTAAATATATGATAAACTGTATAATACCTGGCAAAATCCGTATCACATGCCGTATCATCCCTCGACCAATATCAGCCCTCGGGCCAGAGGCCCTCGTGCTGATATTGGTAACTCGGGATGATACGGCATGTGATACGGATTTTGCCATGTATTATTCCCTATATCATTGTGTTGAGAGTTTGTATCTAGAAATTGTAACAATTCAAAAAAGGGTAGGTTTCCGGTCAGAATACTGGATGACTGGCCTGGTACCACTCTCGAAGACCAACAACTCCCAAAATCCTATAGTATGTGGATTCACCAACCCAGTGTAATAGAATAACATACCGAAATTGGAGTTGATTTTAATTCTGCAGAAGTTCATTTGGACAACTCATTTAAAAGTCGGTGTCACATATAACAAATAACACAAGCTCTGATGAGCTTTTAAAACCGACAATACATAGATAAATACATGCATGATAGCAGAACATAAAGCACATCAAAGCATACACATTATATAGATTTAAACATAAAACACTTCAAACAAAAGCACATATTAAAACATATAAAGCACACATAAACATACATCTAGCACAATATGTACATAAAGTAGCAAAGAGCACACTAAACACGTCAATTGCATGATATAAAAATACTTGAGCAAAATAGCAGCACATAAAAGCATGAAAAAAGACATTGAGCTGAATTAAAGTGCTGATGAATTGAATCATTGGAAAACTGCTGATGAATTGAATCATTGGAAAACTGTAAATCATATGTTTGAAGACAAGAATAGTACAAGTAATCTGAAGCTTAAACACCTTAGCTAAAAAGGCAATTGCAGAGGTTTGCACGAGGAAAACTAGTTGGTTTTATTAAATTGCTGAACTTTCAACTTGGCTATACTGTTCAAATACAGTTAAATTTCTGAACTTTCAACTTGGCTATACTGTTCAAATACAGTTTTAACTTGGCTATACCGTTCAAATACAGCTGTTACGAACCAACATGCAAATCTCATCTTTATTTTTAATAACATTACTTAATAAATTGTCAGCATTTTTATTTAAATTTGTTGGCATAGTCGGTATATTATTCATACTAGCTGTACCTGGAGCATTATAAGAATAAGAATATTTTATTAACCTAATCAAAGGACCCATAAAGAGCATATAATCAATTATATATAACGTTGTCCAAAGCACAGCTCTTTACAATTTGGATGATCCATTTGATCATATAATCAATCTTTCCATACAAATATAGTTGTATTAAGCCTTTTAGTGTCTGTTAGTGGTCTACCGTGCACCACTTTTTTTCAACGTGTAAGTCGTTGGATTACAGCATTAGTTTTCATCGCTATTATCATACCACGTAAATCTATAACGTTTGAAGAAATTCTTTGGCACCTTTAAAAAATGATGAGTAAGTTGCAATAGAGCTGTCTGGGTCCGAGTAATCAGACGACTATAGATTTACAATAAAAATCCATTAATACTTGCATTTTTGCGTTGTTATGGTAAATATGAAAAATACACGCACGGTTACTTATGTTTTGAAAGAACGAAACACAAATCTTGTCAGACATATTCAGTATATGACAAAGCAAGCAAAGGTATATACAGTCGTAAAATTTAAACAGTTAATTTTATGTGTACTTTTCAGGCATAATTGAACATCAATTGAACAACAATGAGCAAAAAAGCTGATACAAAAGTTAAAACAGTTACTTTACCTGGAGACAGAGGTCCAGAAATACAGTATCGCCTTACAGCTTTCAACCAAACTTCGAAGAAAAAGACATTTCAAAGACCAAAGAAATTAACCAGTACGCAAACTGTGATTAAAAATACAACTACCAACATTGTTCATAAGAATTCTTCAGAACACACCGTTGTTCCGAAATACGAAGAGAAAGAGATCCCAAATGAAATTCGAACACCAGACACAAGAACCATTTCTTTTAAAGAAAGCGAAGATGTTCAAATAAAAAGCCTTGACGAATATACAACAAAATTATCGACTGAATTTTGCTGCGCTAGCGATAAAGATTCGACAGGAAGTTGGATTGCTGGAGCAGAGTTTGTCCAGGATGGCCATATAGTTGTTTTAGACACTAATAATTGTAAATTAAAACGTTTTAATACTGTATTTAAACTCCAGTCAGAAATTGAAGTGCCAATAGATTGTGCAAATTTGACGAAAATTTCCGACAAAGAAATAGCAGTGTCATGCCTTAATGAAGTTCACTTTTATTCCATCGGTCATTTTGGTATGAGCCGATCCTCGAAACACTTTGAGGTAAACGGTGATGTCTATGGCATCAGCTATGAAGACAGTCGATACGCGTTGACATGTGATATTGAAGATGAAGAAAAGTGTGCTGTACGCATTTTGGACATTTTCGGGGACGAAATACATACAATAAAGCCGGGCGAGGCGGTAGATGGTGACATAACCATTGGACCATATTGTAAAATAGATTCCGTATTTCGTGTTGTTGCTGTATCAGACTTTGACAATCGATTTGTATTTTGTTTCCATTTTAATGGATCGTTGAAATGGAAATGCGAGATCGAAGGAGGACCACGAGGTTTATTAAAAATAGGTAACGATTTCATAGTATCTGATAACTATGGACAAGAAATTTGTGCAATATCTATTGATTCTGGAAAGAAAAGAACTCTCTTGCAGGACGAAGACGGAGTTTTTAACCCAGAATTTCTCGCCTGCAATCATAAGGACTGCCGTCTTGTTATTACACAAAGAGCATTTGATACCATAAGTGTATTTCATTTGACTAAAAAGAGTTAATTAACTCAACACTTTAGACTTTTACCTAATACGAGATGGTATAACATTACTACAGCAAAACTGCAGCAAGAATGCAGGAACTATAGTCAACGTTACCACTTCGACCGAATTTCCTTATTTATGTCATGGGCATTTAATTTGTATATATGCGACTCGATTAATTGCCTTATTTAAGGCATTAACGAAATGACTTATAAAGTTCACATTAACGCAAATAAGGCATTTAATCGAGTCGCGAGTAGCATCAATACAGATTAAATGCCATTCACATAAATAAGGAAATTCTCGCGTCGCACTTGGACCCCAGTGGTTACCATTCGTAGCATTGGTATCAGTGAGGATAATTGAAAAATGTGAATCATTTACTTATTTTACCACAAACTGATGTTATTACAACCGCCTGACGCTTTCAAAATGCGTAATCATATTTATACTACTAGATGGTGAAACAGCAGTTCAAGTTTTTCAATGGCTCTCAAACATGAATTAGCATTATTATCGCCTTACAATTTGTATTATTTAATATTTTAGCAAGGAAGGGACTCAAATTTTCTATTTATAATTGTTCAGACAAACCTCTTAGAAATAATTATTTATGTCCAACAAAAGAAAATCAGGCAGTGTTCCCTGATTTTAGTCGTTTCAAATAAAGAAAGCATTTGACTTTAGAGAGTTGAACTTTTTAGCTAGGCCAGGTGAACTTTGTCATCATTTGGTGTCCATAGTCCGTCTCCCCGTCTTTGATTTTTCACAATTTAATTTCCTGCCTGAATCTTCTTTAGCAAATTTAACCAAACTTAACTGGAATGATTTACAGAAGATCCTAGACAAAACTGCACATTCTGTTTCGATACAAATATAACATTGCCGCCAGTGCAGCACATATCCTGCAAATGGACATAATGGGAGAAAAACATTATTTGATCATCTTCTCTAAAACTGCTTTTGCAAATTTAATGAAATCACATGATGTCCTTTTCAAATAATGCGCAGTTCGTTCCGATCTGATAAAAAAATATGACCACAACCCTTTGGAAGAAAAAATATTTTGACCATCTGATTCTCTTTAGAAAAATTAAGTCAAACTGAAATTGGATGATATATGCAATGTCTTTTTCGAAGACTACTTATTTCGTTCAGATTCAATTACAAACATGACAGCCATCGCAAAACATATTTTAACATTAAAACCATATGATTAACATTAAACAATATGAGATAAGCAATCTATTATCATCTCCTCTGAAAACGTGAAAGCAAATTGAACCAAACTTTACAGGAATTGTGTATGAACAAAAATAGCTGTTTTGCTCAGATAAGATGGAGCCACCATTGTGGAACATGTTTAGCATTTTAACTTTTGGAACCACCTGGTACAAAAAATAAAGTAAATAGTGTCAGTCTCAACAGGAATAACGTATCGGTGGTGCTTTACAAAGATATACCAGCACACAAATACAGAAGCAAAAGATAGAGAGGGAAAAATCCACAAATACGGCAATTAAGATGTAACACAAATGGAGACATGACAATGATATGTTGTTTATGTTAAACTCTGGTATGATTTTTTTTTGTTTTTTTTTTTGTTTTTTTTTTTGTTTTTTTTTTTTTTGATGTTGGTGTTGATTTTAACTTGAAGAAAAGCTTATTTAAATACACAGATAGGTTTGTCACTTAATTGACAATTTGTTCCTCTTCATCTCCTGATACAGGCTTAGCTCTGTGTCATTTCTCGCTTAGCGGGCGTTTATCTTAAAGATAGCACTTCTTAGCATATGCATTTTCTAGGGGTAATTTTAAACAAATTTTACCTCAATGTTTTTGCCCAACCGTTTACCTTGTAGTATTTTTATAATTTACTCAACTGCTTAAGCCTGTAGTATTCGACGATACTAAATTTAAGTATTTAAGAAAAAATCAGTGTTATATAATAAAATGGATAACAGGAAACACCTACAATGGCTGAAAATGATAATTACATGCCACAATCTGCCAGGGAACTACACAGGAAAAACACGCATAAGACAAAATACAAACGTAGACAACGATAGGAACTCGAACGATAGGAACTAGGGACAGCCGGGCTTAGTACCAGCACTAACAAAAGCCAGCGGTAGGGTTAAACCGGTTTATGAGTACCCAATCCTCCCCTATATCTGTCCCGTTTCCCTATTATAATAGTATTAAAAAACATACGAATAAAACCCAATACATGTAGACTACGAACTCCATGACCACAATCTTGAAAGAGAAAAAAACAATACGTTATTTAGAAAGATCGGTCAAGGGGTGCTAAACTGTCTAGCCTAAGGAATCGTCTGCTGTTAGAGCACTGTCGCACTACGGGAGGAAAATCAAACTCAAAACTTGCCAAAGGGTTTGGTTAAGAATCATCATAAATTTCAGTAGACATCGGCAGTATCAGTGAGAGGCCAGTATGTGTGCAAAATTTTCAGGTCATTTTATGATCATTTACTATTAAGTAAATGATCTCAAACGACACAACCAGAACAACTTTCACCAGCATCAATTGAATATAGGAATTCGAAGTCAACGTTGGGTATTTCAGTCATTTCAAAAACAAGCCTTATGAAGTGATAACAATGTAGAAAAGATGACATATAAGAGTTTTCTGGCATTGAAACTACTATTAACAAAGTACCAACCATCCAAATTCAAAACTAGTGTGAAGCTAGCCCACAATAACAGCCGACAATAACCGCTAG
>MJUU01011288.1:1705-27623 GCA_002080025.1 Modiolus philippinarum
AATATGGGATTTTTTTTTTCAAATATCATTACTTTACTCCAACAAGAAGCTCTTTATGTTGAGGGAGCCTTAATAATGCTGAAAATTGAAATCGACGTCAGAAAGTAGACAAAATAATTAAAGCTCAATCGGAACGAAGAGTTTGTAAACAGGTGCATCTCTTTTCTTCCTATATGATCAATGGAAAATAAGGGATGGCTCTGGCTCCTGCATTTCTGTCCCCAGAAAAATCACGAACTTGCATTTTTTGTCGCTAATATCACAAACTAGTCGCCAATTAGCCAGCACCAATTCGATTTTCTAGAATGAACCATCGACTTTTGTTCTATTCAATCTTTCGTCCATGCAACTTTTGTTTTGATGGTACTTTTTTACATACTGTTCATAGTTTAAATTGTTTGCTTCAAGTTGTCTTTGTGCATATAAGACAATCGATCATTTCATATTTATTCGAAATCACATTTTTCTTGAACAAGTAGAAAAATTCCACATCCAGATAAGAGGATAGCAGTGCCTTTATAGAGAGTGTAAAACATAGTTACAGTTTTATATGCTATTGGTGGACAAGTTCAAGTAAGTAGTTAAACTTTCAACAGATCGATTTGGGTATTAAGCAAAAAAAAAATGATTCGCAATTATTAACATATAATCTTTTATCTTATAGGAACTGATGTGCAATTTTTAGGAAAAAGTAACAATCAAAACCATTTTTATTTTCGTTCTCGTAACATAGAAAAGGGGAAGTAACTCAACTTCATAAATTTCGTAATTCTTTTTGCTTGTTGTACAAATGTACTATTGCCTTTTCTAGGTATATCAATTAACGCTAGATGGCAGCACAATCAAAGTGGGAAAAAGTAAGAATTTGTGGCCAAAGGAACATAACTCGAGTCAAAATCGAAAGACCACGCGCAAAAAGTACAAAATTTTTCATTTTTAACAGTAAATCCCCAAAATTCCATAGGTCCGATTGTAATGAAACTTGCACTGCAGGTATGTGAATGATAAATCTTTCATATGATAGATGAGTTTTAGTGGGTTCCCAAGTTAACCTACTGAAAATGCGATTTTATAGAAAATTACCATCATATGAAATGTTAAAAAACCTGACATTTTTTACATCCAAATATTAAATAAACAAACATTGTGCAGAAACAATGTTTACATTCTCAAATTAACTATTTACCTATATCAAACATTTAATTATATTACTTCACAATAAAAATATCAATTCAAACAAAAGGTCACAGATTTTTGTCCGGAGAGTTATCTAACCTGATTCTTTACTGATATGCCTACGGCTTTTCTCTTGGCTTTCGTGTATTTTGCCCTCAACATCTTGATTAAAAATCAATCATAAATGGTTTTTGTGATGGAAAATCAGGTCTCGTGGAAAATAAAAAATACTTACTTGTACAAAAGAGCTTATTATAAAATATTTTGAAAAATATCAAATTACTTTTTGAGTGTAAAAAATATATTGAAGTATTAGACAAATTACTATCAATAAGAAGACCAGTTTCATCTTTTGACCATTATGACTTTCTACACTTTATATAACACTACCACAAAGCAGGACATGCTTACCCTTCCAGAGCACCGGATGTCACTTCAAGTTTCACGGGAGTTCACCATGTGAGTGTCTATGTTTTTGTAGCTGTCATACGCCATTATTTTCTGTGATCTAATTTTTGCCATGTCTTTGGACTTCGATTTTAGAATATACCTGTCTTTTTTCCTTCGCCATTCCACTGCCGTTGTAAGACATAATTTGATTAAATCTAAATTGGGACAATTTGATAAATGGTCTTTTATATTTTCTGGTCCTTAGTTCTCTTAAAACAAGAATTTAGGATTCCTCTAAAATAATGTTTAAAACAATCATTGTTCTTGGAAATTTGACATCATTAATGCACTGAATCTCTTGCTTCACAACATTTTGTTCGTTGTGCCATCATTTTTATTAACATTGTTTATCATTGAAATTCTAATTGGTACAAAGTGTGCACCTCTCAGAGCAGATATTTGTCCTTTCTAATAGAAAAGGGACGTCATGAAAAAAGGTACAAAATATAAAAATAATAATTAAAAAAAGTGATAAACGTATTCCAATTTTCAAGGTTAAAAGCATGTGTCTTGACGATGTCTCCGGTTTTGTTTACTATACAGACACCATTTATCCATAAGAAATCCAGCAATAACTCTAAAGTTTGTTTCTTGGTCTAACTATCATCATTCACTAAAAAAAAACTATAAAAATTCCCATTTTTGGACTGCAACATCCTACATTGAGTATATATCTCAACGTGTACGATTGGCTCCCATTTGTTCTACACTTGATGACATAAATTAACGTAAACCTGCTACATGTATCACATCCAAACTTTAACGAAAGGTTACATATTTCATAAATTGTCAAATTCATTAAAGAAATTTTATGGAAGATAAAAACATCTGATATCCAAATATTCTGAATCTTTTTTTTTGCATAATAAGTGTTGTCGAAGGCCTGTTGACATCTTATTTCGGCCATTGGTCCTGGTTCGTGTAAGCAACAGGTTAATTTCTTTATTCTCCCCCAGTAAAACGTGATGCACAAAATAATAGATCCTCCTGCAAAAAAAAAAAATAAAAAAAAATAAAACAAAAAAAAACAAAAAAAATTGCTTATACCTAATACAGTTATGACAAGGGACGAAGATTCTGATAAATGTAATTAAGTGAGAGTTAAGTATAAATTTAACATTCTGCATACGGCAATCCTGATAACACACGTCTCCCAAATGCAGATCAAATCAAAACAATGGGAAGAACACAGACTGAAATAGGTAAAAGCTGATGGAGGATAAATAACAAATAAGATCTAAGTGAAGAGCTAAAATTTGCTAAGGTCAGGGCTACGCACGAGAAAGATACTTCTTAGTTTTAAATTGATTTTTCTTAAATTGCAAGTTTCCAAATAAAATTGGCTTTCAGATAACCACCGAAGTAATGAGAATAATTTAGTCTCTAATAAGACATCAAAACATAATAAAAGAAATAAACAATAATTACATATGAAAAAGAAAGGAAATGGGGTAAATGTCAAGGAGACAGCATCCCATATCCAGGTTAAAACGACAAAAAACAAAACATCTAGGGGTCACCATATGGTCTTCAACACAGTGAGGAACCTCACACCATATAGTAAGCCCTAAATGGCCCCGAAAAGGTAAAAAAGTGAATAAATGAATGGAAACAAACCACATCCAATAACAGTTCATTTGATTCTGCTTATCGCCGTTTAAACAAGTTATGTCTCATCGGTGCAGAGTTCCAACAAACACTTAGAAGTCCTAGATAACTAAAAGGTTTAGAAAGAGCCGATTGAGAACAAAATATCCGAAGACTAAAAAAAAAATGAAGCCAACATTTGTCAAGGACAAAACTTTTCTTCCGGCACCTGGATTGGTTTTTATGTTCTTGGTCTACAGAGGTGACCAGACCAGGCACGTCCAGTTAACACTGTCTTTACAGGGTTGTGAGGTGATATTACGGAATGCCTTACTCCAAACCACTGTACACTAGCCCTTTGGAGAAACATGAGGCTCTATACACAATAAAAAAACCTTCTATAATTAACAAAACAAGGGTTGTACAGAAGAAATGTAGCTGCATGATCTAGCAATGCGTCGTTTTCAAGATCCTTTCATCCCCGGAATGACGTAACATCTTTCATTTGTCTTTAATGACGCATTTTCAGGTTCACACACATTTTCGGTTTATTGCATTTCCAACACACACTATGTAAATGCGTCTAAGAAATGCTATCTAATTTGTAACTTAAGGGAATTTTACTTTCCCCGTGAAGATGAGTATTTGTTCCAAATGACGTGATTTTTTATTTGCACATTTTTAAAGAAATTTGATACAGTAAAATGGACGCAAATGCGACGAAATTTAAGTTCACTTCGAAACATAAAATCTTGTGTTATTCTGCAGACAGTGCAGTCATGTTACTGCGGTTCTTAACTTCAAGCTTCGTTATAATATACAGTTATTTAATGTGTAGCAAGGCAATAGACCAGACTATTTTCCCGAGGTAATGGAAACAGCTCAGTGTTCTATTGCCCAAAGCCAACGGCTGAGGAACACTGAGCTGTTTCTATTACCGAGGGAAAATAATTCTGAGCTAATGTCTGACTACACATTAAATAACTGTTTTATTACCTAATCTGCACAAAAGAAAAATTAGTTCCGGAAATGGTCGTCTGCAAAACTCAAATTCACTGCAGCCTATTTTACTTAAATTATTATTCTGAAACACACATGATCATTGCAGCAAAGCAAAAATGCTTAATAAATCTAAACACATATTATTGTATTTTTTTTAATTTACATTTCTGAAAATTTGCAAAATGTTATAAATGTTTTCATGTCGAATCATTTCATAATGGATGTGCATTTGCTTTACACATTTTCAAAACCATAGTAATTAGTTCTGCCAGTCAGAACTCTAGCAGATTTTTTGTGTTCAATGTGTCGTGTAGTATTTCTCTCATTATCAATAATTTAAGGTTGTTTATTACAAAGAATGTTAGTAGAAATAAATTCCATGCATCAAACGTGTCAACACAAAAAAAATCAATTTCACTAAAATCAATAAGGTTTTGACCAACAACATTAGCCAGGAAATAGAACGGTTATGAATATTCATAAAATTGTTTTGACCAATCACAGTAGCCAGGCAATAGAACGGTAATGAATATTCATGATGAAATCATTTTGACCAATCACAGTAGCCAGGAAATAGAACACACCAGGCAATATAACACCTAGACCGAATTATCTGTCGTTTACAAAGCTACTTTTATCATCTATGTTCATCTTTTACTGATCTGACTTTTTATTTTTATTTTTTATATTGCTTTGTGACGACAGAACTATCGTGAGATCGCTTCCAATTTGGATGCGGTGGAATTTCGGCTGGGTATCGCCTGTTCGTGTATAAAAACACCTACCGGAAGAAATCGGAACTATTTTCCTTCAATTTTAACAAAGTTTCGAGTGCCGAAGATATGAAATATCCCTTCTATGCCTCCATTCAAAGTTCAAGCGTATCTCTTCACATTGACCTGGTGCCATTTTGAACATTGAAAATATCACGTGATAAAAGTAAGATCTTAACCGAATTCGGGTATTTTCTCTTGAGTTCCGCGTATTTGACCGGAAAAGATATAGTCAAAAAACGTGTCTTTTCCGTTTACGAATTGAACTTAATTTTATCACGTGACATTTACAATATTCAAAATGGCACCAGGTCAATGTGAAGAGATACGCTTGAACTTTGAATGGAGGCATAGAAGGGATATTTTATATCTTCGGCACTCGAAACTTTGTTAAAATTGAAGGAAAATAGTTCCGATTTCTTCCGGTAGGTGTTTTTATACATGCACAGGCGATACCCAGCCGAAATTCCACCGCATCCAAATTGGAAGCGATCTCACGATTTTAAATAAGAGACCGTTCTGTCGTCACAAAGCAATATAAAAAATAAAAAATAAAAATAAAAAGTCAGATCAGTAAAAGATGAACATAGATGATAAAAGTAGCTTTGTAAACGACAGATAATTCGGTCTATAGAACACCATGAAAGAAAACTTAATTGTAACAATCTTCAAAATAGTTCAAAATACAAAATACTTAATAAAGCATATAAAACAATACAATTAGGTAATAAAATAGAATGAAAATATAACGACTGTTTTCAACATTCTGATAGTGAACCTTGTCAAATAAGATATTACAGCAAGTACGAATCGGAAGACGTCAAGCACCGCAACGTCACTATTATCACGTGAGAAAGTGCTAAGAAAAGTATGTTGTCCCGCAGTAGATCTGTATCTCGAAAACGACGTAACTTATCAAATTTTAAGCTTGAAAATTACAACAGCAATCGATATCGTAAATCCTACCAATTATAGGCTGTTTCGAGACAACATATCAAGAGCTCAATAACATAATTCACAAACTAAATATAATCTGTATCGATTTGGATTTTAAAAAATGGTGATTAATTTGTATTTAGACTTCAATAACAAAACTCAAAAATTAAATATGATTTCTAACAAAGTTTATTTTAAAAAAATGATGATTAATTATTTTGTCCAAAATATACAACTGTCACTTAAGTCGACATCAAAAGAGCGTCATATATAGATTTTTCACTCCTATAACATAGAAACAGCTGCCTTTTATTTAGTCAAAACTGGTTTTCAATTGACATAGCAATTATTTAAATTTGGAATATCATATTTCTACTACAGTGACAGCTGTGGGTCAAGTCAAATCTAGGACGACCAAAGCTGCAAATAATAAATCATTAAATTACTATAGATCCTTTTCATTCTGCAGGTTTCCGCACAAAACCCTAAAATACCTTTTTGTTTCCCATAGATGTTATTCGTTTTCGTTTGTTTTCCCGTCCATTTAACTTCTTTACTTTTGATTTCCTGTAATTTCTTTTATCTACTTTTAAGGACTTCATGTTTTTCCCGTAGTTGTAATCACATTTTTATTCCTGTAGTAAATGTGGATTTCATTGGTTCACGTTTTCCGTAATAGTGATCACACGAGGACAATTGTATCTGTACAAGATCATCCGACGGCCGGAGACCGTAGGTGTAAGCTTAAACAGACACACAAAGTTCGAGTTCACATCCAATCCAACATATAAATTGAAGGAAAATCGATATACATTCTTAAAAATTATTTCCATGCTTGTAAGATCATGAAATAAATATCTTATACTATGATAATTGCATATCCTTAATGCACCAATAACGATTCTTGATATATTATTTGGGGAGGGGTCTATTTTAAAAACGATAATTCCAATGACTTCGTGGTGTAATAGGTAAGGCAGAAGTCTAGTAAAGGTGACAACCTCGGTTCGAATGAATCCAATTATGGGCAATGATATTATTCAAGGTTTTAA
Organism: Modiolus philippinarum; assembly: GCA_002080025.1. Lineage (NCBI taxonomy): Eukaryota > Metazoa > Mollusca > Bivalvia > Mytilida > Modiolidae > Modiolus > Modiolus philippinarum. The sequence goes on from MJUU01011288.1 coordinate 8,682, forward strand.
AATCTTTATCTTTGAAAATTTTATGGGAAGTAAAAAAATTTTACTAAGTCCAAAAAAACTGAACAGCTATCAAAGTCTGACCTTGACAAAAATAAAAACAAATAAAAAAATAAAAATAAATATCCTTTGTTGTTACGACATCACATAAGTTCACCAAATCCTTTTGAGGCTAAATATTCACGCTTGCCTTGGACCAAGTAGTGACTCAGTATAAAAGAAAACATTAACAGAACGAATAAATTGCTTTGTTGTAACACCACTAGTAAGCTGGATTATGTTTAGTTAAAGCTGTATATTCAAATATCAAAACTGAGACTAAACATTGCTCTAAACCGGGACAAAATATTATTCAATGATACTGAAAATAAATAATTTGTTTACATTCTTCTAAACCAGCCTAAACATTACTCAACCGAACTATGTATACGCGAACTCTGGCTCTGCTTATCTAAACCGTTCGTCGAGAACTCCGCTTCAGCTACCAACATCAGACAAAAGTGTGGCTATGATGTACACGAAAATAACCGACAAACCGAAATATTCACGGTATCGTATTTTAACGTATCACGCGTAATTATTTGACGAGGAATGATATTAAATATTAGGATTGTACGGATACTTAAAAGTGTTTTGCTTAGTTACTCTCCTCCTTTCGGAGAGCAAAATTTATATATGTGTGTATGGATCTGATCTATACATAATACACATATTCATAACAATTGCCGAAAAAAAATGTCCATGTGTTCCGGGTAGACAAGGGTATTCTGATGCACAGGATTAATCATGTTTGCTAACAAAGCTAGACTAATACTTATCATGTTCACAACTGAAAACCCAAGTTGAATACTGTTGTAAATGTTGGTTTTGGATCTCGGTGATACAAGGATTATAAAAATTTTATACATGGCCTTCAGGAGTGACAATAATAATTTTGTGTTTAAAGTTTTGAAATCATATAAAAACAAGCGAAAAGGTTCAGTATCTCAAGACAACTTTTGTGCATTTGGCTCCAAATCATTCGACGATTTTGTACAGTAGCCTGAGTGGTCGACTGGTTAAGATATAATTGTGCGGTTATTCGGATGTAAACTTGGATTCTATTGGCTGATTAACCACCTGCTAAATAACCATGTCCACCCTACACAAGAAAATCAATAATCATGTTAATGTAGTGTTTCACCTACATGTAGACCAAAGTCATTCAAAAGCGTACATATGAGAATGTACATAAGGACAAAATTCACAAACATGCAGTAAGCATGGATAAATAAACATATCGTAATTAAAGTTTACTTCCACGTCATGTAAAACTAATTTCAGCCTGATATTTACATTAAAAAATTAAAATGTGAAATACATCTACACTTGGAATAACATCTAAATTATATGAAACATTTTATTTGCATTCATTTTCAAAGGTTTTCGCTCCATGTATTACGAAAACGCCATGTAAACTTTATCATGTTTATACAACATGAACAGAACAGAACAGAACAGATATTTTATTAACCAATCATGGTGCCCATTTCTGGGCAGTATAATTATTCAATTAATCATATAGTAATATTAATAACATAAATGAATAAATGAATAAAAAAAAACATAAGCTTGATTACAGTGATTTGACTGTTTTTTGTTTTTTTTTTGTTTTTTTTGTAAAACAAATATATATTATAGAAAAACAAAAGAGTACAATATAAAATTCACAACAACATTAATAAAAATAGGGTTGAAGCACACTGTGATCCAGACCTTATCAAATTTAAATTTACTTTATAATAATTTATTTGTTTGGTAAATGAGCAATTAAACTTGAAAATTGTCTTCTATAATTTTCTTTCTTTTTTTAAATAAATCTTGCAGAATGTTATAAATTTTCTTAATAATATAATTATCCTCAGCTGACATTAACCATATAAATTGATTTCCTTCTGTTAAATTATCATAATTTTTGTATGAATTTTTAAGAAATTCCAGATGGACTTGGCGTTCATCACATAATTTTGGACAATTTAACAAAAAATGAAGTTCATCTTCAACAGCATTTTTACATAACTGACAGATTCTTTTGTCAGCATCTAAACCCTTATATCTACCCAGTTCAATTTCCAAACAATGATCGCTTAATCTAAATTTTGATAATAACTGTTTTTGTTCCCTCTTGCCAATGTTCAAATAAGGTTCAAAGCCAAAATTTTGTTTATAGGTTCTATATGTTCTTAATTTATTGCCAGATTTGGAGTTCTTTCTATCATCATTGAAAATATTAGATTTCCACATATCAACAAATTTAAATTTCAAGCTCGACTTTACTTTACTAATTATATAATTACTTTTAAATGACCTATGATTTTTAAATAAATGTTCTAAATTTAGGTATTTAAATATTTCTTTGACACAACCATACTAGGAGTCTTTTTTAGATTTAGATTCTGTCATGGATTTTGACATTTTGTAGGCTTCATTCAGAAGTGGCCCTACTTTTTCACAGTCTGTTTCTAAATGACACCAATACTTAATTATATTTAATAATATTGAATATAAAATTGGGATACTATCAAGTTCTCCCCTGCAACCATCATTAGAAGTTTTATTTCTCACCCCAAGAATAAATTTGCAAAATTTTGTATGGAGCTTTTCTAAAACGTTATTATCAGTTTCCTTTGAAATATATTTTTGAATGTTATCTATAAATTGACTAGGGGAGAAACATCCCCATATTTCAGACCCATATAATAAAATGGGTTGTATTGTATGGTTGAACACATGGAGTAGTGTATTCGCATTTGGAATTGCATTATTGAATATTTTCTTTAATTTGAAAAAGCTTTTAAACCTTTATTGTACAATTCTTGCTTTGCATATGAAAAACTTCCAGATGCAGCAAATACAATTCCTAAGTAGGTGTATTTTTGTGAACATTCAATATAATTATCTAAATACTTAATTTTTATATCTTTTTTTCTACCTGCTTTGTTAAAAATTAAAACTTTAGTTTTCTTTAAATTAACTTGCATTTTCAAGTCTTTTGCAAAAGAGGCAAGTTTATTGACACAGTTCTGGAGTCCATTTTCTGAGGTAGATAAAAGTACCACATCATCAGCATATAGCAATGAATTTATTAACTTAGTTTCTAGTTTGACAGGATCACAAGATTCATCAAAATATGACGGGAGGTCATTAATTAAAATGTCAAAAAGGTTCGGGCTTAAATTATCTCCTTGCCGGGCTTAAATTATCTCCTTGCCTCAACCCAAGGTCACATTTAAATAAATTTGTTCTATAATTTTCTATCTTCACACAAGAAAATGTGTTTTGATACATATGTTTAATTACATTATAAAACTTGGAACTTATACCTAATAACTTCAGTTTATATAAAAGACATACATGTGACACTGATGGAAATGTACGTTTGGAATCTACAAAACATGCATAGAGTGGTTTAGAGTTATTTTTAACATATTTTTGTATAAGTGATCTTAACACAAACATGTGGTCACTAGTTCTTGATCCTTCTATAAAACCAGTTTGTTCAGGTCTTATAACTTTTCTTTCACTAAGAAATTTACTAAAACTCTGTTAAACAATTTACCAATATTATCTCCAATGGAGATGCTCCTATAGTTATCAGGTTCATATTTAGATCCAGATTTGTGTAGGGGAATAATATAACTTGTACCCCAGTTAATGGGATAAATTCCATTTGAAAAAACAAGGTTAAACAATTTACACAATAGTGGGGTCAAATAGAGTTGACCATATTTAATCATTTCATTTGTTATCTGTGAAAATCCAGCAGATTTACCATTTTTTAAAGCTTTAATGGCTTTTGTTATCTCAATCTCTGTAATTTTGAAATCAAGGTCATTAAAAATATTTTCGTGTTCTAAAATATTTAGTTTTTCGAAAATTTCTCTATCTCTTTCTGTCTCTTTGTTTTGATTTAACTCATGGAAATAGTTATGCCACTGATTTAAGTCTATACTGGATTCTGCACTAGATGAAGATTTATCATAATATTTAATTTTTTCCAGTAGCTTCCAGTAGGCTTTTGGATTTTGTTCCTGCAATATATCCAGTTTATCAATTAACTCCTGTTGATACTTTCTCATCTTTCTTTTCCTAGTTTTTCTAAAAAGCTTTAAATGTTTAAAGAAGGAACCGCGAATATATGGGTCTTTACTAAATTTTTGCATTAATTCACATTTATGCTTCAATTCTCTTTTCATAATATATAAGTCTTGATCAAACCATGGTTTAAATTTATTTGTCTTCTTTCTCTTAGTATTTTTATTTGATAACGATTTTTTTCTTTTCAGAGAGGCATTTGCTGCAGTCAATATAATATTATTTAACTTTTCTGCTGCAGAATCTATCTCAGATATATCAAATACATTGTTTTTAAAACTTGAAATAAGAGTCTGAACCGTGTTGGAACACGTCGCTTTTTGAAATAACTCCGGAGAATTTTCTTCCCACATAAATTTATCAGGCATAGGGATACCTACATTTATTTTCTGAGTACAACTAAAATTACATTTAACCATACAAGTTAACTGACAATGGTCAGATAATTCTGGCATAAACTTATTAGCATTAAAATATATAATAAGGGGGATTAATTCTTCTGAAACTACCATATAGTCTACTACACTGCTTCCTAATGGTTGAAAGCATGTGTTCGAGCCAAATAAATCACCAAATACTCTTCCATTTAAGATACGTAAGTGAGAGGAGATACAGAGAGAAAGCAACTGCTTTCCTCTAGAGTTTATAACTTTATCTTGATTAAATCTCTTTAAAAGATTTGTATCAAATTTATAATTATTAAATAAAGGTAGATGTTAATCAGAGTCCTTGACAATATGATCATGCTCCAGAGATGTTCTTGCATTCATATCTCCTGCAAGTAAAATTTTTCCAACTTGAGAATAATTAACAATGTCCTCTTCTATTAATTCCATAATATCATAGTCTATTCTTTTTGAAAAACTAGAATTTTCAGGAGGATTATATACAAAACAAATATATAGGTCCTTTGCCATGCCAAAAAAAGACTTATTCAAATGAAGCCAAATGTAATCATTAGTTTTATGTTTTAAAAATTTAACTCCTGGTCTGATTGTATCTCTGATATATACTGATAAACCACCAAATCTTTTCCCAGTTTTTTTAATCTTAGGTCTAACAAGGTGAACTGGCCCTGGAAAATCATTTAATTCTAAACATTGGTCTAGATCACAGTGTGTTTCTTGAAGACAAAAAATATCCTGTTTTGACATTAACTCTATAAAATCTGGATCCGAAAACTTGTTAAGACCTTTACATTTGTACCCGTTGATATTCCAAACAGAAATTTTGATACATTTTTTATTATAAGTCATCATAACTACAACTATGTTTTCACAAAATATATATAAAGAGAGCATCCCTTATTAACTTTAATTGATTTATTTGAAATATTTCTATCACTTGAGATTCTAACATATAAGTTTATTTTTTACTTATACTTCATGACTTTTTGAGAAAATGATTATATTACACATATCAAATCAAAGTAAATATATTATCAATACAAAACAAGCTGATCATTTATATAAAAAAAACAATACCAAAAGTTGAAACAACATATCATCAGTAGATATAAGCATATCAGTACTTGACATATATAAACTCAGGAAGTCCTTGTCATGTCCACAAATCATTCTCTACCACATTAACAAATCAATATGGAGAATAATAATAATAATCATAACTTCTGTTCCATCTATGTGGATTTCTTTGTCCACTTCGCCCATAAAAACCCTTATAATAATTATCCTTGTTGTAATCATATTGATTGTAAGATCTACCCCTATACATGTTTCTCTGGTCTGTATATCTATATCTATACTTAAAATTTTTCTCCTCATTTGAATATTTTTCTCTACCAATATTCAAACACTTGTAAATAAAATGTTTTAAATTACTTACAAACACTCTTGTTCCCTGAGTACTTAGGTGAACCTTATCAGGTGTGAAAAATTTTGGGTTTATTTGACCCCTTATACCAAGTCCAGAATTGTGACATGATTGAACATATGAACAATGTAACACATTACACTCTTGTAATTTTTTATTGTGTTTTCCTGAATCACCTCTGGGTAATGGTAATGAAATAACTATAGAAGCCATAGGCCATTTGACATGTACTAACTCTACAAATGATTTAAATTTTTCAACAGCTTTATCTACCTCATTTGACTTTGCTTCAGCAGTGAAAAAATGCACAACCACATTATCATACTCATCTTTCTTGCTATCTACTACCCCTTGTGCTTCTTCACATGTAAAACAGATATTCTTGTTAACAATACTCCCCGTTATCAAATTTTCTGTTCTGATATGCTTAAAATGAGAATTCCCTAGCATCAAAATTCTTTTTGTTTTAATGTTTGTGTCTCCTTTTGAATTACCCATTACATTTTGACTACCTTCTGGAGTATTGTTGCTGCTTTTACTAATTACACTATCTTTACCCCTTTTTTTGATTTTGTTTTGTGTTTTGAGTGTTTCTAGGAGAAATAGTTTCAAAAGATTTGACATAAGTTTCGTTCTCATTCATTGATTCTTTATCTTTGTGAAGTATTTCATCTACATTTCCCAAATCACTAGTATCCTGATCATCAATTTCACCTCCTAGATTTTGGAGGACACTAAAACGATTTGAAACTTCACAGTAATATATACAGGGTTTATTATAAATACTTTCTACCATGACTTGTGTATCTGATACACGCTCAAAACATTTCTCAAGACAATCTGATATTTCTACAAATTTGGTGTTATTGACCTGACTAGATTCTGACAAATCTTTTGAACTAATTAATAAGGTATTTAAGTTTTCAATTTTATTACAAATATGTTCGTGTTGTTGTGTGCCCTTCTTTTCAGTTTTGGTCATCAGTACACTGCATTCAGTGGCTTTCTGTAATACTGATGATTGTTGTTTTGCGATATCGTCTACTACTTTGGCTATGGTATCTATCCTGTGGGCATTGTTTTTAACTTCTGATGGTGTATTCCTTATTTCTAAAATACATTCCTTTAGTTTCTGATTATCAATTTCAGGCTCTGTTTTTATGTTTAAACAATTTTGTCAATGATATCTGCGTTACTTTCTATTAGCTTGCTATTCGAAGTCTGAAATTCTGTTTGACATGCCATCTCTACTTTGTTATGATTGTTCATTTTGATGTAAAATTCTGGCGGGACATTTGTACAGCTGAAACAAGAAAATTTGCGATGTGTTCTACTTAGTGTATACAGCATGTGTACAGGTCGATAGTTGAAGCATACAGTTGACAAGTGGACAGTTGACAGTAACTTGTATTGTTTAGGGTTGACAGGTCCACAGTTGACAGGTCGACACTAAATAGATGGACAGTTGGAAGGTTGAGATGTTATTTGGAATATTTTAAGTGACTTTTTATGGTTGACAGGTCGACCGTTGACAGTAAGACGTAATTTTTTAACTGAATCTGATATAGGGAACATTTATAATACACTAGTGCATGATTATAATGCTACTAAAGTAACATGGACCTTCATGTTTGAAACCCCCTCTTTGGACCAAAAACAGGCGTGGATTATCCATGGCTCCGCTTGTTTTTTGGACAACTGACCGATTACTTCGTCCATTTATTCCGTTGCATGGATAGTAAGTTCAACGTGGATAGTATTGTATGGCATGGGGGGGGGGGGCTTCTCGCCCCCCTAAGAACCCCCTCGCGACGGACGATATCCCTACGGGGTCTTGTGATGGTAAAATGGATGTTTGATAGTAGAAAGGGCATACCTCAATGCTCAAACGCCACAGCCGGTAAGATCGGCTTGGCTTGCTTTGATAGTATATACCCTTGCAAATATCATTAATATTATATATAAATTTTACTAATCGATCTCTTTATTTATTTTGTTCCTCAGACTTGCTACTTAATTTCAAAAATATATTTTAGCGGTACCTTCTAGCCTTCACTAGACCAGCTAGTTCTATTTTTATTATCTGGTAGTTGGGGATATTAATAACAGCAAAACAAAGTAACTGCGATGCCGCACATGGTATTATAATGCATGGATAGTATAATAATTCCAGTGTCTGTATTTATGAACTGTCAACCTCCTTACTGTCAACCTGTCAACTGTCGACCTGTATACTGTCAACCTGTCAACTGCCGACCTCTTAACTGTCAACCTGTCAACTGTCGACTTTTACATTGTCAACCTGTCAATCGTCGACATTTTAACTGTCAACCTGTCAACTGTCGACTTTTACATTGTCAACCTGTCAATCGTCGAAATTTTAACTGTCAACCTGTCAACTGTCGATCTCTTAACTGTCAAACTGTCAACCTTTCAACTTTGTTGTTATATACTGGCGGCCGATTTACTCCCTCTCAGTACCACAACTTTGGCACTATTTGTCCGTATACTACAGTTGATCAATTTTTTTCACCAATAGTCATTGAATGTTTGCCATATGGTTTGACAAACTGAACATTTGTTTCTACAATTGTCTGATCCAGAAAAAAAACTTAATAATACCAAACCTGTAGACAATTTTATTTCTGAAAATACTTATTTCGACAACTTGAGTCTCCTCAGTGCAATTTTTTTTTTTGAAAAACAAAAAATAAAACTCTTACAAAACAAGGAACTCAAGTAGGGAAGTAAGACCAACATTTGAGAAAATGTGCAATTATTTACTCGTTAATTTTTATTAACAAACGCAGCTTTTTAAAAGTAAAGGAAAACAACGCATTACTTGCATACAATTTTTATCCCAATTGATGATACAACCTTTTAAATCCAGAAATTATCTCAGACCTTTGTATACTTTATTCGTCCACGCTAGGATTGTAGTCTATATTAGTTACTTACAACTTAAAAATCCGTCTTTATGATCTGAGGAGCGGAAATGTCTGATGTTTGCAGGTGACGTCGCTTTGGTGACCGTTTAGACTTTTGCTGAACTGCAGGTTAGTTTCCTTGACATATTAAAGACCACTAATTGCACACATTTTCGGTTTTGCAATAAATTTTATACTACTTTCCCGTGGTTGCACTTTTAATTGCATACTTTTACAAGTTATACAGCAATTGCAACGGCATTTCTTGCATGTTGTAATATGTTATTAATATGGGTTGTAATATCAGCTCTGGCAAGCAAGTCTGTATGAATTTTTGGCAATAACTGGTGGCTCTTTGAAAGTTTTAGACAGGGTATAGTGTTTGTTAATGTTTTCAGAGCTCATGAATTATGTTAGGTTTATTTTCAAATGCCGGATGATTTCTTATAACAAATGGTATTCTGTTATTGGGCTTTTTCTCACTGTATTTCACAAGTTCTTTTCTATTCACTGTTCTCGCTTTAGTAAAGCCCTTTTTATTGGTTGTATTGCTATTCAATCTCTGTTTTAAATTGCATCGAAGATGTCCAAGTTGTCTCTGCTGAGTTTGTTCTGATGAACAAATGCATTTTATTCTTAGAACCTGGCTGTATGGTGTGCTACTCTTGCCGGGCAGCATTAGGGGGAAAGGTAATGGCGGTTATATGCTGGCTTTCATTGTGTATATCAGTGGACATATTTTTAAAAAACGTAATGGTGCTTTTTTCATATTTCATGTTTGAACTTGATGGACAAAACATCATAAATGAATGCTTCCGACAAGTTCAATCAATTTATCTTCGGACTCAGTCCTTTTCATATCAACATCCCCAATGACACGGAACGAATAGAGTGATTTGTGATTGCGGATTGTATTAATTGTTTTTCTGGTGTGTCCATAAAGATGTTAGCATTTGATGGTGTTAATTTTGTGCCAATAGATGTGCCGTGAACTTCGTTTAAAGAAAAGTTGTTGTGTTTAAGCTCTAGAGCGTCAGCAACAGTATAAGACATTCGGTGGGTGGCTCTTTAACTGTGCGTTTGTCCTAAACTGCTCAGCACGCTTCTATGCCCATCGTCTTGTGGAATATTGGTACATAATGACGTCACGCCCAATTGAAACGAGAATTGTGTCGAATGGTAGAGGATTCAAGGATTCCATTTTCAGTAGCTGTATGATATGATGGTAATACTTCCACGTGAAGTCTTAAGTGGAAATCAACGAATTCTGAAACGTGTCTTGTTTGATTGCCATTTGCCGAGGCAATATGTCTACCAGGATTTTCTCCACCCTTGATTTAAGGTAATAAACATCTACAGGGTTTTGGTTTTTCAAGTTTTAGATATTCAAATGTATCCTGGTCAATGTAACCATGTTCTTTTAATGATTCAATTTCTTTAAGTACCTTATCACTGAAATCTGATGTATAAATAAACAATAAAAAGATATGGAGTAAATACTTATGAGACAAAGTCTACAAATTTATGGTATAATCAAGCAAAGTGTTGTTCTTCATCTTGAAGTCAATATGAGGCCACTAGCACTAGTTTAAGCAGAAATCTTTGCTAGATGAAGAATATTGCAACATTACAACGATTACAAATTGATGTAAATAAATCTGATGTACAAACAAACCGTCTTCTGAATACAGCGACGTGTTTGTTCTTCTCAGGATAAGCATGTAAACCTGCTTATACCGATTATGTTCTTCGGAAGTCAGTGACCAACTGAGTTAGACAATGAAGCATGCCTCTGCAATTCTGTTGAGATGTTTTATTTCGAAAGCAATGAGTTATAGGCCGCGAAAAATTTCAAAATAGATACAGCGCAGGAAAAAGTTAATATGCTTTTTTGGAGGGAATTTATGTCAAGACGTATACTTGTAGCTTTCCACTATATGTTTTTGCATAATTTGTTATTAAAATCATGTTGACATTTCTACCCGTTATGAAAATAGCTGTATAAAAAACTTTGATTCGCCAAAGCTGTATAAAAAACTTTGATTCGCCAAGAGAACTCAGCAGGCAGATACGAACACTGACACATTTGTACATATACACTGGAGAGACCAAAGACATTATAAATTTACAGTACATGAAATTAATATTCAGTTATTTATTACCAGCGGGCTAAGTCCGCTGCTAGTACACTGTTAGTCCAAGATATTTTTATCCTACCCAGTTGTCCAAAACTTCTTTACTAACCCAAAAACCGGTTATTAAGACTTGCAATATCTAACTTTGGGTTCTAAATTTATGTAAATTCTAAAACCTGAGGTATAACTCCCTCCATCGTAGTTTTAATTTGTCCTTAGCTATATTTTATATTACTTATTATTTGGATTTCGTTTGGTTTTATGCATTTTAAACATTTTTTAAAATTATTGATTTCCTATGTTTGGGTTATAGTGCTGCTGATGAGGAATTAATTTCCGAAATGGCCATACAGCTCATTTAAATTATTGAAGTTAGAGTAAATATACATTGTATGTGTTATGGTCTCATGTTCATTTACTCCATATCCTTTCGTAAAATATTCAGTAATCGTCGTTCAAAGCTGTAGCCTTTGCTGGTTTTTGCTTTTTATTTCTATCATACTTGTTATAGGGTCTGTAAGTCTCATCATGTGACTCACGAGAATCCACGATAAACAGACAATTCGAAAACGCTTTCCGCCAAAATATGACGTCAGAGGATTGTGATTTTTTGTTTGAAACATCATTTATCTTGGTTTAAAATGTAACTTCCGGGTACAAATTTTGGTCCCGGAAGTTCCAAAATTGTACGAGACTTACAGGCCCTATTTGATCTCTGACGATTCTTATGGATGTTTTGGTTTATGGTTTTCCAAATATTTTGATTTGATTTGCACTGCAGAGACGTCGTCGAGATGTCCATGTGTTGAAACTTAATTTACTTCTGTATTTTGTTATTTTGTATGGAAAGTGACATTAATGTAATAGAACTAGGTTAAGGGAGATAACTCTTTAAATCAGCAAGGTGTTTGAAACAGTCAGTTTCATTGACACTTTTTAAGCATTTATGTGAAAAAGAACCAAAATCATCTGTGTTATTTAGAAGCTTATAATATATTTATGAAGATGATTTAAACAAACATACAAGCGATTTTTAAGAGTCATGTCCCTTAACCTAGGTCTACTACCTTAAATGACTGTAGTAAGATTTGGCCACTGTAAAGTGTAAAATTGTACGACAAATATTTTACGAAAGGATATGGGGTAAATGAACATGAGACCATAACACATATGTTAACCCCAACTGCAATAATTTTAATGAGCTGTATGGCCATTTCGGAAATTAATTCCTCATCAGCAGCACTAGAACCCAAACAAAGGAAATCCATAATTTCAACAAACGTTTAAAATGCATAAAACCAAACAAAATCCGAATAATCAGTAATATCAAATACAGCTAAGGACAAAACTACGATGGAAGGAGTTAATCCTTAGGTTTTAGAATTTACATAAATTTAGATAAAAGTAATTGAACAAAGTGTACACATGAGATATTATCTCATGTACAAGTACAAGTACAAATCTATTTTCATACTGAGAGTGGTGTGTCAAGAAAATGACATATTTTTTCAAACTTAACAATGAAAGGATATGGAGTAAATGCATACGAGACAACCTCTCGACAAATACATGGTAAAAATATATAATGGAACAACGCTTTTATTGATGTTCTTCATCTTGAAGTCATCATGATGCTTCAACAATGAGCATTGTTCATACGTCATAGTTAGTTCAAGTCGGCCCCTAGCACAGGTTTGAGCGGAATTCATTGCTAATTGTCAGTATCCCCTATTTGCGTAAAGAAGTTACGTCCCAGTTTTTCTGGATTTTTTTTATCATTTTTTGGCTTTTTGAAACAACATTTCCATAAAAACGAGTATGTGAAATACCTTAGCAATAAGCCGTTTTCGGGTCACGCCATATTTTGATATCAGATGTTGATATAAGGTAAAAGGTAAAATATATTTAGGTTAAAAATCAATAAGTTAAGATTGTGATTAAAAATTTCATATAATTTAAAAACATATTAATTTTTAACCCCAAAAATATCTCATCACAATAAAAACTTATGTTGATCTCGTCAACCAAGGATAACCCATGAAAACCTTCCGGTTTATTTCCAATGGGGTCCTTCAAAAATAAGTATAAACGTAATATAATTTATTTAATAAATATTTCTGAGGTCAAAGTATTAGTAGCAGGCGAAAATGGTAGTGCAGTTGGTCTTTAAGGTGGAATCAATGTGATATCAGTTCTTCCTAATATCCAACAAGTGACATTTCACTTCCTTTTTAAATCGAGTTATGTTGGTGATAGATTTGATGGAATCAGGAAGTGAGTTCCAATCTTGGATAGCGTTATAAAAAATGATGTTGATTCTGTGCCTTGAATCTTAGGTATTACAAAATTAAAGGGACTTGATCGGGTATTATATTTATGGTGTTCATTTATTTTTACAAAGTTGTTTTTTAGATATGATGGACATTTATTATTAAAGATTTTATGCGCGTGGTTCAGTCTTAATTGTTTTACTTTTTGCTCCACGTTCAGATATTTCAAACTTTGTAATTCCGGTGTTCCTATAGTCTCTCGTGGCCCGAATTTTTTGATAAATTACTGTTTTATTTTGAGTCACTTGTAGTTGTAGTTTTTGTTTTAAAGATTTAGATATACCTGCATACCAAGAGGAACATGAATAGTCAAAAAGAGCCACGGATAATGTTTTCTTCGTTTCCGATGACAGACAATTATTTTTTCTATACATAAATTTTAAACGAGAGTTAGCTTTCTTAATGATAGAGTTTGCAGTTTTTTCACCAGATACATTTTGACCAATTTCAATACCCAAATATTTAATGCTACTCTGTGATTTTATAATATGACCATTACAAATAATTTGAAATTCCAATATTTTGGTTAATTTCCGCTTTGGTCCAAAGAGTATGCACTCAGTCTTGCCAAGATGGAGGGATAATTTGTTGTCAACAAGCCACAGGATACATGATTCAAGTTCTTTGTCGAGTTTGTCGGCTATAAAATCAGGATCCTTATATGAAAATAAAGTAGTACTGTCATCGGCATACAAAAGAAGTTTACAATCAGGATTGATGCTGATGACCATATCATTCACGTAACAAAGAAAGAGCAAAGGACCTAGAATACTACCCTGTGGAACACCACAAGTAATTTTGGAATAGGTAGATTCTGTGCCATTGACGTTTACCAGTTGACCTCGTCCTGTTAAATACGATTCAAACCATTTAACACTTTTCACACCCATCGCATGAAGCTTACTGCTTAGGATCTGATGATCTACAGTATCAAAAGCCTTTTGCAGATCAATCATCACCATGCCTGTATATAAACCTTTAGCTGTTTGTGTTTTGATATGATCAACAAGACATGTGTCAGTTGAATAAGCGCTTCTAAAACCTGATTGAAATTCGTATAATAAATTATTTTTAATTAAATGATCTTCCAACTGTTTATATACTGATTTTTCTAAGAGTTTTGATATTATACACAATAAACTAACTGGTCTTGGTTTGACCCGTGCAGATTTTGTTTCATCGGGAACGATACCGCTGGATTGATAATGAATGTTATAGGTTTGGTTAGTACATTCACAGCATCCTTAATGAACCCTGCTGATATGTCGTCTATTCCTGTACTTTTAAATGAATTAAGATGACATATTTCTTTATTTACAAATTCGCTATCCGTGGCTTGTAGTTCAATTTTCAACTGATCGGTGGTTACTCTTTGATAGAATTGTTTGAAAAGGTTTGAAGAAACGTTGAATATGTTAGGACATGTTGGCAATTTGTCAACAAGCTTCGATGCAACGGTAGTGAAAAAAGTTTTAAAAACATTTGCTATTTCCTTCCGATCGTGGCAAGTACCACCATCTACACTAAGAACAATACTTATGAAAAAGAAAGGAAATGGGGTAAATGTCAAGGAGACAACATCCCATATCCAGGTTAAAACGACCCAAAACAAAGCATCTAGGAGTCACCGTACGGTCTTCAACACAGTGAGGAACCTCACACCATATAGCAAGCCCTAAATGGCCTTTTCATTTTCTTTGCATTTTCTTTTTGTTTACAACGATAACCTAGACCTTTCAGCTGTTGCCAAAGTTTTTTTCGGATTGCTTTTGTTTTCTTCTATTTTATTAGAAAAGAAATCTTCTTTTGCTTTTTTTTTATTTCCCTTTGTACTTTATTTTTAACTTGCAATATTCAGAATATATGTATAATTTACTGTTTGATTTCTGATAAACTGTAAACCAACTAATTTTCGCGAGCGATTTATTTTCGCGACTTTCGCGTACGTGAAAATATCGCGAAAATTAATCGTCGCAAATAGTTCTTATCCTTATATAAATGCATTAATTGAAATAGAAAATCAGTCGCCGCGAACTTAACCAGAAGAGACAAAACGCGAAATAAAGTATCCGCGAACATAAGTTGCTTTACAGAAGTTGTAACTGTTTATCGCGGTTCTGATGTTTTCTAGTATTTCTGATATCATCCATGGTTCCGATTTTTGTTTAATTTTAATTTCTTTATATGGAGCAATTTTATCAAGAGATGAGTGGAAAATTTCTCTGAATTTCTTTCATGCCTTATTAACGTTTCTGCATAGATAGAGAGCAGACCAATGAGCATTTTCAAGTTGTTCGATAATTTTTTCTTTGGTAAAATGTTTCGTAGATCTCACGCGAACAATGCTTTCTTTACCTGTTTTTCATTTAGTTGTTTTCCTAGTGCAGAAGGTGATAAAATGGTCACTTATTCTAACTTTTAGAACTCCAGACTGAGTTATTTTCCTCTCATTTTTACATAAAACATGATCAATCAGGGACGATGAGAAAGCAGCAATTCTAGTTGGTTCATCAATTAGCTGTTTAAGGGAGAACATATTAACCACATTATTGTAGTTTTTAAGTAGAGGTGATATTTTATTCCTCGTACAAATGACTAAATACCGAAGTTACAAATATTAAAATCACCAAGAGTGATTATTTCGCAATCCGGTCTAATTTTATTAAGAATGGTTTCAAATAATTCTGAAAAGTTATTTTGTTTTGGTGGCCTGTAGCAAGTACCTATCTTTTCTAATGATAGTATGATTTTCGATCGAAATTTCAGCATTTGTCACAGAGTCGTCAAGCAATGTTTCAGAGATTGAAATTACTGCTGCCTTAGTATTTATTACTATTATTTTTAGTTCTGACAATTTTGGTAAAAGTGATCGCGCATTTAAATGAAAAAAGTGAAGATGTTTTTGTTTAAAGAATGCAAAATTATGGGTATCTGTAAGAGATGGAATGGGCACAGATAAAGATTATTCTGAAGTTTGGGTATTCTCTATTTCTTCAAGTTTATTTCCATTGTCGGTCGTATATTCTAGTATGTTTTGACCAAAAGGAAGAGATTGTAGCGAACGATTGCAGATGAAATGGCTGCTGATTTTTTTATCTTTAAATTTGTTTTATTTTCAATGCACTTAGTGTGGACTTTTTGATGACATTTTAAACAACATATAAAATTACTTGTTTTTATAACCCCTTCGCACACTTAAGACAAGGATATTTCGGTTGTCGTTATGGAGAAGAAGGTCCAGAATGTGGATGAATATCACCGCTTTGCAGGATATTGATTTTGAGGAAAATTGTAGCCTTGATTAGAAGAACCAACATTGCGTATAAAATTATTGTAATGGTTCAATACATTGACTGAAAAATATTTTTTATTTGACTCGACATAAATTAAAAGTTTACCAAAGTCACCTTTTTGGAAAAAATTAACACCAGAAATATCGGAATAAAACTTCTTAAACCTTAAAACATCACATGGTGTTGTTATATTAGAACAATTTCCAAAGAAACTAGCAAAATAAACATAAATTGTCAGGACCAAAAGCACACCACGACAGTAGTGAATCGGGTCACTTTGGATCCATAGGGTCTATGTTAAAGTTCCTTCCAAACTTCCTCCGAAATTATCGATCGTTTTGATTGGTCAATTATCAGTTTTTGAAAGCTATTTCTGTTTGTATAACTGAACCCGTTTACTTTTATAGTGATATGGTTGTTTTGACATGTCCCTTATATATATTTGTAGTTGGATTTACGTGTTAAGCCCGACCTCTTCCCAGATATCCCTTTCATTATGTATAATGTCTTCAGCCCCGTCTTCCTGCGTCTTTAACGTAGAGCACCGCAAAGGTAATGTAGCGGTGTGAGAGTGGTGGGACGCTGGAAGATATTCAGTCATATATTAAACTTATAATCTCTAATGTAACCCTTCATGACCTTAACTAACCCACCTAATTATACCTAAAACCCAACTCTAACCCTCTATGTTTGGGTAACTAATTATTTTCATTTTTGTATGGTATTACTCCGGAAGGTCTTTAAATGTATTTCCTAAGCCTGGACGTGCTTTTCTATTATTTGAGTTGTCTCCCTTGTCTGTACTATACCATTAATCCCAAACCATTGTGTTGTTTTCTATCGATTTATTTCCCTGTTCTGTTCTGCCTTGTTTTGTTCTGGCCTGTTTCCCAACCGTAACTCTAACCCCCTTTTGTTTCTTTATATGTACTTCTCCATAGTCGTTTTTCTTTGAAGGTATCTCATTCCTGTTACTAATTAGATAATCAACTAGTTTCAAGTATACATATTTTATTTTCTCCGTCATAAAACAGCCATGGGTCGGAGAGTCATCCGCATGCTGCCTGTACAATTTAAAAGCCATAAGGTCTTGTGCTTAAATCATCCAAGGCGACCCTTTTATCGAACACGATCCTATAATCTTTGTCTTGATGTACGGTCAGTAACCTCTTTTGGTCCCTCTTTATTTTGAAATCATCTGTTACGGTCTTCACGGAATCTCTATTGTTAGTGATCATATGTTTTATCGTATCGAAGTTGATCATTAAAGAGTTTCTGTAGTTTAATGTGATTCCTCGCACTTTACATATGGTCATATTTCCGTCCTTGTCATGTCTTTCCAATTTGTAAGCATAGTTTTTCGGACCTCCAGTCACGAACTCCGTAATTTTGTTGTTTGGTACTTCGTTCGTAAGGTCCCCTAGGTAATCCTAGATTCGGGTTTCCATTTTCCAGGTTGAGATGTATAAACGATGGAATCGGTGTCGACATATAGGGTACGGGTATTCAACTTCTCCAAATAACTGTACAACTTCAGTCTTGCTTGGGCGGTAGTGTAAGCAGCAATAACCACATTGGTACGTCCGGATTCCTCAACGAATTCGTCTTTATATTGATATCTCATTTCGACCATCTCATCGCTGACAAAACTGATACCCATGATGAGAATCTGATCGCTGGTAAACATGTCAAAGTATTCTGCCGGATCACACACGTATTTGATTTGGGGTAGGTTGCTTCTCTGTCCAAATTTTCCCAAAAAGCTGTTCAACATCAACTTGGCTAAAGCTCGTAACCCAGGATTTCTTTGGATTTTATCGTACTCGAGGAGAATACCTTCCTTTTCATGGTACTCTCTGATGTACCTCCATTTATCCTCTTCAGTTTGACACCATTCTGGCCACCCACTGGCTTCCTGCTTCATTTTAAGAAAGGTATTAATATATTCAGTGAAAAGTCCTCCTGTCTTTGTTGTTTGGTCGTATTGCTCCGTGTCAAAATGCCACACTTCGTATATCTGTTCAATTTTATATCCATGTTCAAAAGCTTTCTTGATTTCGTCTATCACCGAAGTTCCGGTTAATGCTCGCTGCTCATCGGTATGCTGGCACGGAGTCTGTTGATGTGTGTCGGCACAAGTTTTACATAAGGTAAATAATAACTTGTTATTGATTTTCGACGGGAGCACTGGAATGTAGAGTCCTCTAGGTGGCAGTACTTTACATTTGATGAGTCCTTCGTAGTGTTGAACGTCAGTGAAGTTTTCCGTGATGATCTCAGGATGCCCCACGGG
>MJUU01011289.1:28439-72329 GCA_002080025.1 Modiolus philippinarum
AACAGTTTTCGAGTTATTTGCAAAATACAGCAATTTACCCCTATGTTCTATTTTTAGTAACAGCAGCCATGTTGTTTGATCCTCGGACTAATCGAACACAATTTTGAAACTGCATACTCTGGTGATGATTCAGGCCAAGTTTAGTTACAATTCGCCCAGCAGTTTCAGAGAAGATTTTTTAAATTGTTGACGGACGGACGGACGACGGACGCAAAGTGATGGCAAAAGCTCATTTGGCCTTTTAGGCCAGGTGAGCTAATAAAAAGGAAATCAAGTTTAACTGCAATTATATTACGGAAGGGACAAGAGATCTCCGTCTACTGGTGTTATGCATTCCACTGCTCAGCATTATATAACAATATTGACCTAATAGCATGCACCTGCCTTTTCGTAGTGTTTACATCCGCCATCTAAGAATGACCATTCCGTATCGGTAACACGGCAGTGATCTCGTGATCAAAAAATGTCTGGACATTTTTGGAGACCGCTTGAGATACCGATTTTAAGTGAGTTAACGTTTATAGAGTTTCTTCTAGATCTATTGATGTTTATATTAATTACTGTTCTTCAGATTAGAATTTCCCCCGAGTTTCTGTGGCTTGATGTCACCCGTGATGTCATCTTTTACCCTCTTTAATTAGTTATCTGGACATTTTTGAAAATTGTTTGAGATATATTGCCTTGATAGTTTACCTTGACAAGTTACAGATTGAAATTCAGTTATTTGGAGTGATATTTGATCTTCCGTAAAACTGTTTGGAAAGGGCACTGGGAAAGGGCTATACGAAAAGCAAGGTCATGCTATATTTTGATCTGATGTAGAATACTTAATTGGGTAATCACCCAGAAGCCAAAATTTGACTTCAAAGTTATAATCTATTTTATATATTAAGACCTTGACCCTAGGGGAGAACCAAAAATTATCATTCAGATTCTATCTCATGTGATAAGCGAGTGTACTCAAGGCATCATCCGGAAGCCAAACGCGGTCATACGAATCAGGGTAAACCTTGATGCCCCGATGCCCATCATAAAATACGCCAACTGCATAAATGTGCATCAGTACGACGTCTCTGAGTATGTAAAGCAAAATTTTATGTGGGCATCTGCAAGAAAACGCTCTCAAAAGAGCTGTCACAGTGTATTTTTTGTACGATATAAGGTCGATTCAAGTCCTATTTCTCGAACTGTTTCCTCTTTTGTGTACAAAGTAGTGGTGTTCAGAAAAGAAACATTATATTAAATCTAAATCAATGTTGAAACACATAGATCTAGCTTTCTTGCAAACTTTCCTTTTCTTCTTCTCTGCTATTGTTGCTACCAAACCACATAAGGGTCGTGACGTATGAGCATAGCTCATTGTTGAATGCCTCATGGTGACTTAAAGATGAAGAACAACAATAAAAGCTTGTTCCATTGCTTGTTTTTTTTCTATGTAAAATATATGTTGTGCAATTGCCAAAATTTAATGTAAATAAACAAAATAAAAATGGTAAGGTATGCCATAATTAAAAAGTAAAATTAAACCAAATATACAAACAGCTAAAAATATCCACGGATGGAAAGAAGAGTGTGCCCAACATATCGGCCTGTACGGCCTTCTTCTAGGGGCAACCGGGACCGAGACTGGGACAGAAAACGGAAAAACGTGCAGAGGATATGAGAGAAAACTAATAACTAATGTTTAACAAAAATCACCTGTAAAAATCATGCTTACTCTTGAACTTAATCCAAAAAGAGAATAAAGCATTTGTATTACTTACTGTGCAATCGGGTAATTTCAAATAAAGAAGTAACATCATAAAATCGACTGTTTCTTAACAGTCATCCCAAAGGGTCGAACAGTCCCCAGAAAGTGGATAATTTTTTGTTCAAGGAACAGTCGTTGTTTCTCGCCCGCACTCCCGAGTTTGTAAAAGGACGGTTACATGCATGTCCAGTATGCTGTGGTTGGATCGCCGAAAGTGTTCACCTACTGGGCGGTGACGCTCTGTTTCTGGAGACTGTTTGACTATTTGGCATGAATGTTTCTCGTATATCCTCTACACGTTTTTCCGTTTTCTGTCCCTGTTGCCCTAGAAGAAGGCCGTACTGACCGAAACGTTGGGCACACTCTTCTTTCCACCCGTTTTGGATACTTTTAGCTGTTTCTTAGTTTGTATATTTGGTTTAAATTTACTTTTTAATTGTGGCCTACCTTACCATTTTTATTTTGTTTTTGCATGTATTAGTAAATACTTTTCCTCATGTGCATTTACTACAAGTCATTTCTTTGCTTATGAGCAACTTTGTATGCATGGTTACCGTTTAAAATGTTGTTTTAAATAACAACCAGTTTTCACTCAGTCATTACATGTTTACAAGTTTTCATGCCGTAAAAGGTCAAAAGAACCTTGGAGATCATAAATGTCGTAAAAGGTCAATACAAATATAACCAGTTTGCACGTTTACCTCTTTTCTCTTTTTGATGCACGTTTGCTAATAAAACTTTGATTGAAAGATTTGATATTGAATTTGTTAGTAGTGTCGCGTCCCGCTGCTAAAAGGCCCTTTCAAAAAATCATTTGGTCCGCTTTTCGGTTTCGGCATTTGTGAAAATACAATGAAACAGGTCTGGTTATCAACACATCCCGGCAAGCGCCGTTCATCCTGAACACAGTTTTTAACACTGTCCATATTTAGATTACTAGGTCATGTTTACTGTGACAGTGCACTAATTTTGTCAGAATTAAAATGTTTTCATGTTTAAGTTGTGTATTATAAGCTAACGGTACATTGATAACCGGAAGCGAAGAGTGTTTGTACTTCCATTTGATGGGAGGATTCCAACCCAGGAAAAGATAACACTTTATTGAAAGGGCTATAGTGATAGATTGATTATACGATAAACATTGGAGATACATATAGAATAATGGAAGTTTTGTTTTTGATACAAGAAATATTGGCGAACAATAATTGACGAGCCCCTTGTGGGCGAGTCCATTATTCGAGCCAATATTTGTTGTATCAAAAACAAAACTTCTATTACTCTTTTTATCGGCAATTAACTAAATCATTTAACTGAACAAATTTTGGAAATGCATGTTACTTTCCAACAAATCGTGAAATTGACTAGTATTGATTAGTAAAAGAATTTGTACGATCCGGTAAGAGTCTATACAAATGTATATTTCTTTGTTGCATTGATTCTGATTGACAAAGTAGGCGTGGCCTTAGATACTTTTTGCCAATATTTTTTCGTATTCGGGCAGTAGCAAATACTGAAAAATATTTGCTTCATGAGATCAAAGGAAACTCATACAAATT
Source organism: Modiolus philippinarum (assembly GCA_002080025.1). Taxonomy (NCBI): domain Eukaryota; kingdom Metazoa; phylum Mollusca; class Bivalvia; order Mytilida; family Modiolidae; genus Modiolus; species Modiolus philippinarum. Next base: position 31,746 of record MJUU01011289.1, read on the forward strand.
ACCGATAAATTAGATTTCTGCTCTTTAGTACAAATTAAATGTATATTTTTATGCCGGTACTGGTCCGAATATTAATAGGCCAAAAGAATGATAACTAAAGTATAAATGTTACTCTAAATTAGCATGAATAGCAATGGCAATATCGTCACTTCCGGACAATGCCATATATATGTAATCGTTCAAAGAAGTTTATAATACATGTACATTTCGTATTCAATATTATAATTCCAATTAGTTTGTAACATCAAAATTCATTGGTCAGTGTCATGAGCAACAGAGAATTTAAACGCTTCTTGTCCATTAATAATAGTGCACTGCATAGTGATATTGAATTCAATGACGACATCGTTTTAAGTTCAAATCATATAATAATAACTTTAACCCATTTGAGTTCTAGTACATCACATTTGTATTAACAAAACATAAAAGAATTAATGTTTACAATATAAAACAGTTATTTGTCTCCTCTCCTCAGTTCTAATGACTGTTGTAAAAAAGAAACGACTGTTTTAATTTGTTCAGAGGTTGACGGATTTAGTATAATAGTCAACTCTTTTAACTGATTCAGGGAATTAAAATTTAGCTGAGTTCTCATATAATATTCTAAAAGTTGCTTTCTACAAGATTGATTAACTGCACAATTAAAGAAGAAATGTTCCTCATTGTCCAAGACTTTACCTGTTTTACATAGTCTTTCCTCTCTGGGTATGTTATAGTATCTACCAGTTTCTATTAACAACTCATGGTCACTAACTCTAAATTTTGTTATAAGTTTTCTGTTTTCCTTATTGGGATGAGATAAATAATCTGTTTTTTCATTATTTATTTTTAGGGTTTTACACAGAAATTTTTTATTTTGTTCATTTAATTTAGCAATTTTATCACTTATCAGGTTTTTATAATATTCAGTTACAGAATTTTGAATTTTAGATTTCAATTTCAGTGTTTGTTTGTATGAATTACATTCAATCAGACAATTTTTATCAAAATTTATTTCTCCTGTAACACTCTGTGCATAAGTATACCATGAGTAGGTACCATGTTCATGCAACATTTTTGATAAATCAAAAGCTTCTTTAAGAAAAGGGTTTATATTACTATTATTTAATCTTGAAAAATATTTTAAAGACTGGATTTTTTATATAATTTTCAATAGGCATAGAATTAAGTTCTGCTCTAACAATTAAGATTGTTGAGCTTATAAAGGACTGGAATTATAAGAAATAAAGAACTTTCAAGTTGTTATTAGTTTGTGAGGGAGTCGGCCACATTTACACATCGATAAACTCTCCCAGAATTACTTTCATTCCTAAGAAAAGAAATCCTTTATGGAGGACTATAAAATATAATGGCTAAGAACATAAATATTACAAGTCAGTAATTGATTTATTACATGAATAAACGTGGGCACTCTAAACTTCTTTAGTACCACAATATTTTTACTTGATATATGTAAAGTTCTCAGAATCAACAAATATTTTTATTTTCACGAAAAGATAAAAATTCAATTACTGGCGAAAACAAAATTGACAAATATATTTTATCGGGCTATTAAAACGAAATAAACAATCAGAACAATACAATCTGTCGTTGTTTCCTTCTACTTTCGTTTTCTATTTTCAGGGTAAAACCATGCACTATCACATTCCACATGACCGCTGTTGGTCTATTTTTAGAATGTTACCCTAGAAGCGGAAATATTACGATTTAAAATGACCTGAAAGTGACTTAAAGACCATTCAGAAAACAGGAAAAATCTATTCATGTAATAAAAAATGTTACAAACCTGATAGGCTACATGGAGAACAGCATGAACCCACCGCAACATTGAAAATTTGGGCAGCATTGAACAATAGTACATTTGGACAAGTTTTGGCATAACTGTTAAAATAAGGTCTATATCATGCAAGATTTTGAACCCCCATACCAAGATACCACTGACAGCTGCAATGGATAATCGGCGAGATCATGTCAACATGATTAATCCAAAACTCGATGAAATATTGAAAAAACAGTTTTGTGGTAAGAAAAACAAATCTTAGGAAAATGTCCTGTATAGGAAAATGTCATGTATGCAAATATGTGATAAACATTAAATTCAGGGAAAACAGTGACAAAGACAAAGATTAGAGTATCAGATTGAAAAGTGATAAAACGTTTGAATCATCACTTATTTTTTGATAAAGTTCAAGTTATCTGTTGTACAAGATGTTTTACACAATACTGAGTTCTCTGCATGTTTCACCCAAGTATTTATTGAAAGATTCCACATAATATATATCCTCATTTGGCTACCTAGCTTTATATTGCATTATTGCTTTCAGTGCACATGGAAGGTGTAATACTAGTATACTGTATTCTTCATGCTGGTTACAGTTCCGTAATGTTAAGACTGAAATGGAGTAGTTGGCGTATAGAGTAAAAATTCATAGAAGACATTTACATTCTGCAAAGAAGTTCAGCTATCAACGCCTTTCCTTTCCCACAAAACAAGAACAAAACCATTTCATAGTATTTTTTAAACTGTCATGACAGTGGTTAGTATAGTATAGATTACAATATTCCTAATGTTAACTTTGCCATAGAATGGTCATGTATTGTTGTTAGTTCATATTGTAAAACACGAAGCTGGGCGATGGATTATCCTTTTTCAAGAACATAAATTATTAGTATGAATGTAAGAGTTTGCGGCTGATCCCCCTCTCCGTGATTATGTATGTAGAGTAAAAAAAAAGAGTGCTTATTAAGTAAACAGTCAAGAATAATTAAGAGACTATCATTTACATAAAATTTTGAATATGGCAAAGTGCTGGCATGCGAGCATTCTCATGAAGTGTATAGTCAACTGACATTTCGTCGTAAACTTATGTTTTTCAAAGCGTTCTGTGAAATGAAGTGACTACTTACCGGAGCACTTTATGGTCAAGAATATATTATTAAATTCACAATATATGAATAATAAACACTGTTCACCTTTTTACAGGCTTTTGGGTTTGGAATTAACAAATAACAAAATTTATTGGATTATTTAGGAGTTCCGTTTAGTAACAAATATAATTAGGATGAAACTGTAAGAATCAAAAGTACCGACATATTACAGTTTTTAAGTTTTCCATAGTGATCAATTAATATGGAAAGGGCGTTTAGCTTTGTTAAATAAAGGTTTTAAAACCGGTATCATAACGAGTTAGCCTTTGAAACGCACAAAACACATCCTTTAAACAGCCATCATACCCTTTATCATTTGGAGTCAATCTTGTCAGGAAAGTCGTGTCATTCAATAATACACGCGAGTTTCCCCAATACGAAATCAGCGAAATGTTCGTAAACAGAGGAGAAAATGAGAGCTTTTCCATTTCTTATAAGATTCAGGATTTAGAAGAAAGACGGGTAAAAAGCAGAAATACATTGAATGGTTAGTAACATCACAGGAAGAAACCCGTTTTGATGCCAGAGAGTAAATCAAATTATTCAAAGACTTAGAAATTATTAAGCAATGTACCAAAAATGTAATTTTGGGGGCATTTAATTTTTTTTTTCGTGACCGATTCAGTCTAAGTACAAATGTGCTAGTAAAACATTTAACACTTCTTTTAGACTGTAAGTAGTGCACTTCATTGCTTTTGTATATTCGGCATCATTATCGAAAGAAAATTTTAGTACCAAGTTACACGAATCCTGCTAACAGTGTCTAATTAGTTGCATTACATCGGTAATATATACTTGTGTAAAATTATTTCCACATTCTTTTTTCGTTCTGTTCTCAGTTCTGTTCATGGGCTGATCACCTCAAACCAAATATTCATATCGAAATTTGGTGGTTTCGTATTATTTAACGCTTTGTTTCTTCATGTTCTTGAGTCGTCATTAATAAATTATCGTGAACCCCAACAAAAAGTAACGCTGAACGGGACTTTCAAGCAAACATGATTGCCTCACATACGATTCGCATACCAGTAAGCGGAGATGACGAAATTCCTGACCTACTGAAATAAATATAAACCTCCTAAAAATGAACTGTTTTTTTTTTCCTATACATAACAATTTCTAACAATATTTTAATTGACGAAAGATAATTAACACAGTATATATGTTAGCGGCAATAGGCGAAATTAGGCATTAAGCTTAAATCCTAGGCATTAAGTTAATGCCTAGTCATTAGAACTAAAGCCTAAAATGAGTTTGGCATTAGGCTTAAAGCCTAGGATTTAGGTCTAATGCCTGATTTTTGTTCATAAAAATTATTCTTATTGCCTGACTGCTTATTCTTCAACTTTTGGCAATCAAAACTAGAAAAAATTCGATAATATAGAAAAATAATTGCACATACAACATTTAAAAAATAATTGATTTGTGAAATACAATGTACATTTCAAGAATAATTTATAAGTAAAATTAAAATGGAGATCATTTTTACTTATTCTTCTGGAGTAAGCGAGACCCCAACTGATCGTAACAAAAACAGTCTAAAGACAAAGACGGAATTGGAAACATATTGAAAAAAAGACTCACAGAAAATAAAAATGCACCAAAATTAAAACAGGTGCATGGGTAGAGTAAGCATCACCTGTTTCGTCTAAGACGTCAATGATTTCTAATATGTAATTTCCATTAATGAAGTGAAATCCAAATCAAATCCAGTGGAGTTAAAGAACAAACTTTTAATGTTAGGGAGAAAGATTCGAGATGAACAGGGAAACAGGTATCCTATAATGGTCTACAAGATCGTGAATGGCGACCGTAATTAACAATGAAGGGATATGGAGTAAATGCAAATGAGACAAAATCTCTACAAATACATGGTAAAACACAGCAATGGAACAACGCTTTTATTGTTGTTCTTCATCTTCATCACACGTAAAACTTTAAAGCTGAATTAACGTAATGGGTTATATACCCTTGTTCAAGAGCCTACCGGAAAGCAACAGAGGTCTTGCAAGGAAGTCATTGAAACATTGACCAACTGTTAAGGATAACTCAACCATGAGTAAAGGATCTTTTGGTAGAAGCCTCTGTTACGCTAATGGAAATATTACAGTCAACATCGTCCATAGCTACAAAATTATGCTTGCAAATGCTAATTTGGTTAAAATTGTAAATGTTGTGCGATTCCCCTTACTTGGTAACATTTATTGAAATGTCCGACTAACTTACCTAAGCTGCATTCTGTAGCAAAAGGAGATATCATAACATGCATTTACTGGTATCTTAAAACATTTCTACAGTTTATCATACCAATTTGCAGTCAAAATTGCACTACTGTAAACCGGAAAAATTTTCGTGCCATCTTATTTTTGCGGATTTCGAAAAAAAATTCATTTGGAGTTCTTGAATTGTCAGTTGGCAGACAGATCATCATATAACTCTTCCTGATACACGCAAACCTTATAATATTCATCTGGATTGTTATCAATGAAATAAAAGGGACAACAGGAAACGCCTACAATGGCTGAAAATTATAATTACATGCCACAATCTGCTAGGGAACTACACAGGAAAAACGCAAATAAGACAAACCGGTTTATGGGTACCCAAACCTCCCCTTTATCTGTCCCGTTTCCCTATAGTATAATAAACATACGAATAAAACCCAATACAGGTAGACTACTAACTCCATGACCACAATCTTGAAAGGAGAGAATATGACAATACGTTATTTTAAAGATGGGTCAAGGAGTGCTCGCCGCTAATCTGCCGGCTAGCTAAAGGAGCCTAGTCTGCTGGTAGAACACTGTCGCACTACGGAAGAAAAATCAAACTCAAAACTTCCCGCAGGATTTAGTCAAGAATCATCATATGAGTCATTCTACCGAAGTCGCAGGTTTTATTTTCAAGAAAACTAAAAAATAAAGTATGTTCAAATGAAGACCTTTATATCTTAAATGAAAGATAATTTATTCAGCATTACAAATCAGATTTCTGTAATTCGTAATTTTTGCCTTACTGGAAACTATGGCAAAAAAACCAAACAAAATTTGTATGGAAGTTCCATTATGTTACTATTACATCGTCATTATAAATTACATATAGTGGGAATAAGAGACAAAGAAATGGTGTTTTATTTTGATATACTTAAGGACAAACTATTATAATTTGTAAAAAACTAGACAAAGAAATGGTGTTTTATTTTGATATACTTAAGGACAAACTATTATAATTTATAAAAAACTTCTATTAATGTCCTCAAATTGAAATAGTTTTTCGAAAATCAATCTTTTGTCATGCTTGGAGTGCATTTTCGCAAGGTTCTGTATTGATTAAAACATTTTATGAGACACCATGTTAAACTTTTGCATAATAAGATCCGTTTAATCATTACAGGATACTTTAATTTCTATTTACAAAAAATAAAATTTCACCATGTTCAGGGGGTTTTCAAGAAATATTTAAATTTAATACCAGTAACATCACAGAATTCCCTCCTGTTACCGTTATATTTACAGTCTGCTTTCTTGACATTCCATCCTGTTACAAATTTATTCCTTGCTGTTACACCTTTTACACACATAATTTACTACATATGAGCCACATAGCGGTTTAACTATTTGTGTTGTGACAGCTTGTCCGTTAACAATTTCACCTTATATGGCTATCGGTTCATTCTATTAATAAAACACCATAAACATAAACAAATTTCCATCCTGTTACCAAGTTTTTTCCCTACTGTTACTGTTGTGAAGGGTAACAGGAAGGAGCGTAACAGTATTGAAATTTTCAGCATTTTTCCCAGTTTTTCAGGATACCAATATAATAGCCTCTCGTTCTTCAATGTTATTTTTAATTTCCCCACATAATACTTAATATATTGTCATGTTGTGCCAAAAATAATGCGTATTTGCTGTAAAAATGCAGGTAACATCACTGAACTCAAAAATGCTACATGTCATTTTTTTCGACCTCCGATGCCTTGTAATTTCAAATCCGTATGCTCTACAAACATCAGACGGGTTCCAATTGTTGAAGAAAATGAGGTTCTACGCGTGCATAGTGGTAAAATAATAAGGATCTCATTGGGTTATTAGTGAACATGAAATTACTTTGCGGTAACAGAAAGGAAATTTAGGGTTTGGACAAACATGAAATCTTAATTATTTTGAACAAATTAGGCTTAATTTCCAGTAAAATTGTTGTTTTATGTTTTATCATGTCCTATTCTTGTATTTTGTCATAAAAAAATGGACTTTTTATAAATGGATTAAATTTTATACGTCTGTGAAGTGTGCAAATCTAGCCCTTGACACACCAGTTTTCGCCATTTGCAGGTCTTTAATGTCCTGAAAATATTATATTTATAGTAATAAAATCAATTAAAATACATTTAATAGAAGCAAAAAAGGTTATACTTCACAGAAAACCACTTGTATGGGCATAAAAACGAAAAATTGCATCAATATTGTCATTTTAATACCATGGACAAAAAACCTGCACTTCCGGTAGAATGACTCATATATTTCAGTAGACATCGGCAGTATCAGTGAGAGGTCAGTATGCATGTAAAATTTTCAGGTCACTAGATCTCAAAGCTAATTTAACGGATGCAAGCAGAGTATCTCGTCAGTATCCCCTATTACGCAAAGAATGTAAGTTACGTCCCAGCTCTTCTGGATTTTTAATTAGTTTCTGGCATTTTTTAACAACATTACCGTAAAAACGGGGATTAGAAATGCCCTTAGTAATAAGCTGTTTGCGAGTAACGCCATATTTAGATATTAAATATTCATATCTGTTATAAAACTTTTTAAAGGTATTCAATGACTTATGAAATCTGTAACCCTGTTGTAAAAGTAAGGTTACGTTCAAGTAGAAAAAACACGTGCGAATCTTACTAGTTGAGAAATGTATACCCTTTTTGATGGAGCTTGAGGAACGTCGCCGTCAAGAAAAGGGAAGTTAGTTATAGTGAAATCTAAATCACCCCTTTAATCACCATTCAATGACATCCAATTTCAAAATATGAAATCCTCCACAGATAAGAAAACGGTTTTAAGAAACAAATCTCGATGAAAAAAATGAAATGAAAACAGCCATCCTTATATTTACATCAACCTAGTGACTAGTGCATATCATTTGTATATCATTTCACTTTCGCTTCAACAATAACTATTGATTACATTGGAATTAATTGGTCAGGCAATAGAATAATTTTCTTAAACAAAATTCAGGCATTAGACCTAAATCCTAGGTATTAAGCCTAATGCCAGACTCGTTTTAGGCTTTAGTTCTAATGACTAGGCATTAACTTAATGCCTAGGATTTAAGCTTAATGCCTAATTTTACCTATTGCCGCTAACATATACATAGCTGTGTGCCAGAAAATCCTTGTTTACAAGTTTTCTGTGGGTTGAATGCGGATATACAGAAAAATACCACACCATGCTTTCAAAGCGACATGTTTTATGGCTAAATTAGTTGTTCATGGACTACCAAAACATTTATAATTTTGTAAATAAGTTAGCAAATGATTACTTTACACATCCTTAAAGTTTTGATGAACTTCGTGCCTATATAAATTATAGACACACTATATGTACAGACAGTTTAGCTGAACGTTGCGATTTTTTTTACCAATTCCTACAAGTATTGTTAAAATCACTCTGGTTTACGGTAGATCAATACGGAATTCTCGCAATTTTTCGTCTATGGATGTGAAAGATGCACCTAAGGCTGGAATTCGCTCTTTTAAATGCGTTACTGGCTGTCGATGGCATGAAGTGGTTTTTACCTCGAAACACAATCCTCGGACTTCTATCACGTAATTTATTTCGAATATATTGGTCACGATTTTACCTCAAAACACAATCCTCTGACTTCTAACAAGAAGGGTAGTTGTTTGTGACTATAATGTTATGATAAATAACAAGAGACTGCAAGTTTGATATCGCTCATTTTGGCAAAGGCTCTCATTAGTTCACTAGATTTCAGTTTTATCTATAGATGTTCGGTAGGCCTTCTTGATCCTTCTTTGTAATACATATTTGTTGATCAAAGGCTTTCTGTTGTCGATTTTGAAGCAAATTTGCAAGTATATGTGGTGATTATTTCTTGAATCTACTAGTACTTTATTGGTCCAGTCGTTACTAAATACAGAAGTTCAAAAAAGTGATCCGCAGCTCATCTCTGCTTATTATAACCCCACAAGAAACAGAAACACAGTCGGAAAACTTATACAACTATCCCCGGACTACTGCAAAGTAGCGTAGCATAGCTTTGGAACGATGTATACTTTATGAAATTTGACCTTGCATGGTTTTGTAATTATTTGTACTTTTTTTAAAAGTTGCGTCCTCATTTGACCTCATCTTGTGTTGTACATTGTGCATTCGTGCTATAGATTTTAAAACACAAAGGCATATGGAGTACTCTCATTGTGAAAACCTTATCCAAAGTCACAATCAAGGGAACTTTTATACAGTGCAGAATTCTTACAACCCTTCGAAACATCATGAAGCTCCGTGCAACAACGTGGTCAAAAGAACTCCGTATGGGGCAAGACCCGAGTGCGTCTTCAAGGTGGACGTCTCCTGCTATGCATATATCAGGGGTCGTATGAGAAAAAAAGGTGTCCACAGGAAAGGCCGTAGCAGAACAAATTTAAGCCAAAACAAACTGCATAAACCAAGTAACCGAAGTTCCGGAAAACTTCTTCTCTAAACTACTTCACCCAGCACCTGAATCGGTTTTCAGGGGCTCCAGCTACAGAGCTGCAGGGCGCGTCCCCAGTTGGTGGATAGGGGAATGCCCCCGTCTATGCAGGGTAGTCAGGTCATATTACGGAAAGCCTGACCGCGAACAATTGTAGCCAAAATGTGTGGAGAAATGCCACAACCCATGCAGCATAAAGACCCCTTCTATATTGTCTAAAAGAGAGCAGATCGAGTTACTGAGACTCGTATAGAAGGTTAAATATCCTGCCCCTACCCATTTCCCGCCTTTTGGAGTGGCAATCAAAACTCATCGTCCCGGTTGTCCCTTCCACCTTTTTCTCTTTCTTCTCTCACTTACATTTTCAATTTTTTGATTAACTTCTTCTCGTCCTGATATAGCTGAAATATTACTATAAGGGACCAACCATTTAACCTGAAAGGGAGGGGGGCTATGTTTTTTTTTATCTGGACAGAAACAAATTATTTTTTTTAGCATGCGTATCAACAAAATATTTTTTTTTCAAAATTAACATTATTTTTTGGGGCAGAAAGCCTCATTCAGAAAAATTCTTTTCATCATTCTGGCAGCCAAAATATTTTTTTCAAATAAAATCAGATCCAAAATATTTTTTAGAAAAAAAACCATAGCTCCCCCCCCCCCTTCAAGTTAAATGGTCGGTCCCTAACTGGACGTTAAACTCTAACTACTCAATCAATCTTAACTACTTCGACTTTTCAGTTGAGTTCGGCATTCAAATTTGCAATCACATTTGACTTTTATCTATTTACAATTTTGACCAAACTTGTTTTAAAGGCTCATGTCCAAATTAAAAATGCGCAAATTGATGAAAGATGTCGCAATGTTCGGTCTTTTTTGTCTCCTTCCAAAAAAAATATGGCATTACCCACTTTGATTCAAAGTTAGATCGTCCGCCGAGGTCATGTCCTTGAATGTATCCGCTGGCCCAGTTTCAATCCATTCCATGAGGGCAAAATTGTCCGAAAGACATGGCAAAGCTGTTCACATATGCTTCTCGTTTCGCGCTGAACTAGAATTTTACTTCAATTTTTTACTTATTTTTTTTATTTTGCATTCATTTAATAAGTCTGAAGAGATAATGTTATATAAACAGCATTTTCAAGTTCAATGTGCAAATGGAACTAGTGTTTTGGTTCAACATCTGGTTCTTCCCGCATATGTTAATGGTATATTTTTTGTCAAAACTCTTCCCACGAGACACGGATTGTACATATTATTCAATTAAGGATCCTTGCTCCTCGTATTTTTGGTATTTCTGTAAGATTTTTGGACTCCCCTGGTTTTATCCATTTAAAAGCATTTTTTTGCCCATGGTCCCTAAATTTTTTATCCATAATTTCAATTTATACCTTTTTATGAGCATTCTGTAAAAAAAGTCATTAAATCCTATTTATTTTGTCACTTTCATTCAGGCGCGGATGCAGGCAATAAGAAAAGGGGAGGGTTGCAATCAGATATGAAATGAAATTTCACCGAGCGGAGCGAGGCGTGAAAATTTTTGGGGTATTTCTTAAAAAATCATTAGGATATTTATTAAAAAAATATATGATTGTCCAGAAAAAAGGGGGGTTCCAACCCCTGGAACCCCCCCCCCCTTATGGATCCGCCAATGTCATTGGTCAAACATTCTCATGTTAAACCTTTGAAAAATTCAAAGAGGTTAAGTTCCCTGGCAAATGTTTAATCACTTACATCTTGAAAACGAAATCATTAACCTGTCATTTTTTCCGGCCTAAATAACTCCGTTTTTAATTTCTAATAAAACATCACATTTATCTGAAATCCTATTTATTTTCAAAGTGATGAGCGAACCTTCTTAGTTATCAAATTATAAAGTAAGTTAGTTATCTTGTAAGGAGACATGTACTTTGACATGACATATTTCTTTGTTAACCTTGTACCTTTCAATCCCAGTATATTGTGCGACCCAGCGGTTTCTTCCTCCGAGATAGCAAGGTCCCCGAGAGCTTTCTCGAGGGTGACTTTAATTTCAAGGAGAGAGAAGTGGTAATGGTTATATTATATCGATTTTTTTGTTTACCGGTTGACCTTTCTATGTGACCCATCGATAACCGGTTGACCGAGCGAAATATCAAATGTCGATCATGTGACACAATTTGAACAAATCAGATTGTAGTTATTTATGCTTCATATATGTCATCCTAGTTATTTTTTGTCAGCTTCCTCTTGTCCTGATATTTCGCCAAATTTCTGATCCTGGTTTTTTTCAAATTCTTTCCTTTCAGGAATTTTGGGATAAAATATTTATTATAAGAAATCGGCATTTGCAAAACTTAAGACTATGAAAAACCTGGAATTGGACATTTCCTGGCAATTTTTTAGTTGCTTATATCTCAAAATTAAACGCATGAACCTTTTTTATCTCTTACTTATTGNCCCCCCCCCCCCCCAAAAAAAAATCAAATGGTTGCTCCCTTAAATGATTATGTAATATCAAAATCAATCAATCACGTTTATTAGGCATGGTAACAAAATAGGCCGACACCAAAGTTTTTCAACACAATATTGTTGTAAAGCAAGACCGGATTAAAACACTTACGTCAAGAACATTTAAACATGTTGAACTTCTTGCCTATCGGCAATGGACCTATCATTTAATTCAATGTTTGTTCAATGTGAAAAGAATGTGCCCTTGTAACCGATTCTGAGAGCCATCAGTCAAATATGATAGTGCGGGCCACCCTCGATTTCTTTGATTTTGTCAGACATTCGGACTCCTGTCTATTTTACATTAAAACCATTTTGCTCAAAGTGAACACTCACTTTCATATATATTCTAGAATGTGCCGTTAAGGAATTTTGGGATAAAATATTTATTATAAGAAATCGGCATTTGCAAAACTTAAGACTATGAAAAACCTGGAATTGGACATTTCCTGGCAATTTTTTAGTTGCTTATATCTCAAAATTAAACGCATGAACCTTTTTTTATCTCTTACTTATTGTCAACCTTTCATTGAGTCCTGCTTGTGCAAAACTTTTATAATTTGAAAAATAAATTTCTTGTTTTTGTTGGAAATGAATAATTTGATATGCGACATTTGGTGAAAATAAATAATTTGTTGAGATTTTTATGAAAATAAATATTTTTTTCAGGGCAAAACGCCCAAGCCTCCCCCTGAAAACGAAATGGTCGTCCCCTTAAACAGAAAGTACATAGAATTCAAGGGAGTTCCACATATTTTCCATGTATGTTTATAATTTTGTTCCCATTTTTCTATTTACACGTGATTTGGTCTGGTTAAGTGCTCGATATACATCTTGCATATCAGTCTGTATAATAAAATGAACTTTTAAAGGGAACAAGACATTTTCTGTTTAGGCATTTTCAGCTGGTCGTTCAATGCTTTTGGCGAGAAAAATCAGTTGTTTACTGTTTTTGGACCATTTGGCATTTTCTGTTTCAAATTTTTACTTTGTGTTAACTGTAAAAGGAAAATTAATTTAAGCACGTTTTCCAGTAAACCATAAAAATTGTGATATTTGTTTTGACAACTGTTATCATGGATTTAAATTTTCTGTAAACTTTTTTGGGGAAAATTCAAGGTTGTTAGCCTGTTAACGTAACCTCTCTATTTGCCCACTTTTAAAATATTTTTATACACTGTTTTGTTTTCTAGTTTGTTTGTTTGTTTTTTTGTTTAGTTTTCGTTTTTTCAGATCAGTAATCGACACAATCCTTCCTCTTCATTGTTAAAATTTCACAATGTTTGGCGAGTCCTGTGATCATCTGGAATACTCATATTGCAACTCGTTCATCTTCATGTTTATTTCATTAGAACATGTAGAAGTAAAGATCTATACGGCCAAACATGAAAAAAAGAAAAGTTCTAGAAAGAGTGCCAAAGAACAGGTTTGCATAAGTGAGTATTGTACTTCATCAATCCACCAATTCTTATTTGGTCGACTGTTCATCTTCCAGATAAAAATTCCATTTTTCTCATAGGGCAGCATTTCGCAAAATTTGAAACTTCAGAGTCTGTATAAAGATTGATGATGAAGTTCTGTCATATTTCAATGGGACTCTCTTTTCATGTAATTTTGATTTAGTGTGTGTATTCTAAATGTGACAAGACGAGAAAGGAATAGTTTACAAGAGCAGAGACAGTATATATTGTCCCCAACAGGAGTTTTCAGAAGATGACATAGCTCGCCGGGGTACAGAGTGATATCACATCAAGATTAATCTGAAATGCATTTGTTAAAATTCAAAACGATGTGAACTCCAGGTCAACATCACAAATATGAAATTCTAACCCAGACTAGACTCTGAGAAGAAATGTTTAAAAGGGTCTTCAGGTCAAGGTCAAAGTAAAAAAAATCTTCAAATATGGTACCTCCAAAACTCTAGTCGCATACCAAACAAGAATATGTGTCTAATGGACATAATGCCCCGCCTCGCAACTATTTTCAACAATGCTATATTCGTTATCAGTAAAGCATGAAGTTGGTTAGATGGTTATATTTTTTATTAGATTTTTGTTTAATTATACCCCAATGAGTATTTAAAGGGTGTTTAATGATAATAGCATTCACCCTTCACAGAAAAGAAACTTAAACCTATGGTTAAACCTCAAACTATCCCTTTTTCCCGTAATCAACGCAGCATGAAGTTGGTGGCATGGCTAAATATTTGTTATGTTTTTGTTTACTGATATCCTAATGTGTATTTATATAAAGTTTCATAATAAAAGCATACATCCGTCACAGAAAAGAAACTTAAACCTTAGGTTAAACCTTATACTATCCCACTTTTCCCATGATCAGTGAAGCATGAAGTTGGTAGTACGGATAAATTTTTGATTTTTGTTTAATAAACGTATTTCCAAAAGTCCAATTCCGGAACGTTCCGGGTATTAGAATGGCGGGTCAAAGAGGTCAAACGGGGCAAAAATGGCGTCCCGCTGTATGAGGGCAAAGGGAATAAATTCTTCTATCAACATATGAAAGGTGTTTATTATTTGAAAAAAACCGAACATGTCATAAATCAACATTTTATCACAGGCGAGTCATTTCCAACCAATTTATTTTAGGTTAAGAAAATAAATAGGAGAATTCCTAGATTACGCTCAACTGACGTCAGGTACCAGTTTCCAGTAGATTCGGGGTAAGATATCGACAATTACCCAAAAATTTGAAAGTGGAATATCGTCTATTATACCCTAATATAAACATATTGCCCTTGGATGAAGATGTTAGGGATGATTAACACACGAGGTAAAAAATTATCACCCGACACGAAGTGGAGGGTGATAATTTTTTCACCGAGTGTGTTAATCGCCCTAACATCTTCATCCAAGGGCAATATGATTTTTATTATACTGAATGCCGAGTTGAAAAAGCGTTAAAAACAATTACTAGAACAAGAACATTGAAAAAAATAACATTACATGTCACATGGTTTGTTTTATACTCTTTCTCAAGTGGGAATAATAATCGGTAAACTTCGGTCGGAGCGGGTGTTAATTTTCAAGATCGGCAAACTTCGGACTGAGCGGGTGTTAATTTTTAAAGATCGGCAAACTTCGGGCTGAACGGGTGTTAATTTTTTAAGATCGGCAAACTTCGGGCTGAGCGGGTGTTAATTTTAGACATCAACACCCGTTGCTATGGATGGGCGGGGCTAACTAAGGATTAGTCAAAATTAACAAATGCAGCTTGTCAAATGAAATTAATGGATCATAAAAGAAATTTGCATAAAGTATAATAATGTTTATTATACCCCCCGCTTGAAAAGTGGGGGGTATATAGTGATGGGGTTGTCCGTCCGTTACACCTGAGGGTACCCATCTCTTATCCGCTACTCCTCCTGAACCACTGAGCAGATTTTCATGAAACTTTAACACAATCTTTNCTAGAACTGAAGTTATCGCACGGAAACGAAGAGTCTACAGACGCCGACGACGCCGACGCCGCCGACGCCGACGCCGACGCCGACGCCGACGCCGCCAGTATCATACCAATATACGACCTCAAAAATTTTTTTGCGGTCGTATAAAAATTCTTCTATCAACATATGAAAGGTGTTTATTATTTGAAAAAAAACCGAACATGTCATAAATCAACATTTTATCACAGGCGGGTCATTTCCAACCAATTTATTTTAGGTTAAGAAAATAAATAGGAGAATTCCTAGATTACGCTCAACTGACGTCAGGTACCAGTTTCCAGTAGATTCGGGGTAAGATATCGACAATTACCCAAAAATTTGAAAGTGGAATATCGTGTATTATACCCTAATGTTTATTATACCCCCCGCTTGAAAAGTGGGGGGTATATATATTGATGGGGTTGTCCGTCCGTTACACCTGAGGGTACCCATCTCTTATCCGCTACTCCTCCTGAACCACTGAGCAGATTTTCATGAAACTTTAACACAATCTTTATGACATAATGCAGATGTGCACCTCCTATTTCAGAATTTGATTTAATTGATTTTTTGGGTTTCCCATAGCAAAACATGGACTTTGCCATTACATTACAAGGGGGTACCCATCTCTTATCCGCTACTCCTCCTAAACCATTGAGCAGATTTTCATGAAACTTAAACACAATCTTTGTGACATAATGTAGATGTGCACCTTTTGTTTCAGAATTTGATTTAATTGACTTTTGGGGTTTCCCATAGCAAAACATGGACTTTGCCATTACATAACAAGGGGGTACCCATCTCTTATCCACTACTCCTCCTGAACCGCAGATTTTCATGAAACTTTAACAAAACATGGACTTTGCCATTACATTACAATATGGTACCCATCTATTATCTGCTACCCCTCCTACCACTCATGCAACTTTAAGACTGTCTTTGCGACATAATGTAGATGTGCATCTTCAATTCCAGAAATTGATTTTTTATACAAAGTTTCATGATAATAGCATATATCCTTCAGAGAAAAAACTTCAACCTAAGGGTAAACCTCTTAATACCCCTTTTTTCCATGATCATTGAAACATGAAGTTGGTAGCATGGTTAAATTTTTATTATGAATTTTGTTTAATTATACCCTTATGTGAATTTACACAAAGTTCCATGATAATAGCATATATCCTTCACAGAAAAAAAACTTCAACCAAAGGGTAAACCTCATAATACCCCCTTTTTTCCATGATCATTGAAGCATGAAGTTGGTAGCATGGTTAAATTTTTATTATGAATTTTGTTTAATTATACCCTAATGTATATTTATACAAAAATTCATAATAATAGCATGCATCCTTCACAGAAAAAAAAGGTATACCAAACTTGGGACGGACGGACGGACACACCCGAACACTATATGCCCCCTACTATCGTAGGCGGGGCATAAAAACACAGCTGGCACTTACTTTCTTTATAGCAACAAGGGCAGGGTC
Source organism: Modiolus philippinarum (assembly GCA_002080025.1). Classification (NCBI taxonomy): domain Eukaryota; kingdom Metazoa; phylum Mollusca; class Bivalvia; order Mytilida; family Modiolidae; genus Modiolus; species Modiolus philippinarum. The sequence continues at coordinate 48,807 of MJUU01011289.1, forward strand.
AAGGTCAAAATGTCTACAACTATGGTTTTGCCGTAAAATTCTCATCATAGGGAAGTTGCATATCACAAATAAACACTTGGCACTTCATGAGCAGATCCTACAGGAAAGAGGTTCAAGTTTCTTCTTTTAAACAGCCCTCATGGCAAGGTCAAGGTCAAAATATATACAATTACAGTACCTCCACGAAGCTCTCATCACATGCAACTGACATACAAATATGAAAACCATACCAATTAATGACTACCTTCTAGAAGCTAGGTTAAGTATTTCAAAAATGGCCTCAAGGCAAGTTCAAGGTCAAAATGTCTGCAAAAATAGTAACCACCCTCCCAATAAAAAAAAAACAAAAAACTCGCATAATATGCAAGTCACATTCCAAATAAAACCACCCTGGCACTTGATGACTACATTCTACAAGAAAAGCATTGTCATCAGGGCCAGGTCAAAATGTCTTCAAATATTGTATTCCCAGAGTCTCATTTTATCATATGCAAGTCACATTCCTAGCCCTTAAAATCTCCATTCCAGGAGCAATGTTAGGTTTTTGATGCGAATGTCGACGCCGACAATAGCTCACAGGGCATTCGTCCCGGCGAGCTAGAAGAGACCATGGACATTAAAATTTATGTAATGCAGTCTAAATCATTCAAGTTTTAACATTCAATATATATATATTTTTTTCTATGTTTTCCCATATTTCTGTAAATTAACTCTTCATTCATAAATGGTGAAGGCACTCTTAATAAATTGCTTTTTCTACAAACATTTTAGCTCTCAAATCAATGAACTATGAAAACCTTAGTTGACTTCCGTTCATATATTAAGATACAACTTGTTGTCCATCTCCTTTTGCTTAGATATCGCTAATTGTTTACATTGTTAAATTTTCTGTTATACTTTCGATTTCAATTTATTGGCAACTTTATGCCCAATTATGGGCTACTGGCTAAAAAATTAATAAAGTACACAAATAGCTAAATGAACTGTCCAAAAATACTAGAAAATTCATATACCATATTATGCCTAATAAACAACCCTCCCCCCTTTCCTGCTTTTTCTTGGCATAGATCTATTGCTAATTTCAATACTTGTCAACCAGAAATAACATAAAAGTCAAGGATGTATATCTATTTTTATGTATATTTAGATATACGTCCTTGATAAAAGTATAGTTAATTTGTTTCTGTGAGTAATGTGGCTTTAATAACAAAATCAGAAATTACTGTTAATTTATTTTCTGTATATATATATATGGCATTTCGACAACTATCACATATTTATATTCTTTGTTATATCAAAATTGCTTATTCTATGTTTCTTTTGATTATTCTGTGATTTTTTATTTCAGTTTTGCTTGTCTTAATGAACGCATACTTTTCAGAATAAAGGGCTACGCCGAGCGCAGCATTATACGACCGCAGCATGTCGACCACTGAAATTTGAACAAGTGTAATTTAAAAGTGAATGTGGACACAGTTAAGAGCTTGACACAGTAACTTGATGGACACACTAAGTAGGTAGACATAGTAATTGTTGGACACAAACTAGAACGAAAAAATCCGTCGAAATCAAATTAAAAAGAAAGATTTTACATATTTTGAAAATTGCAATTTCCGCCCTTTTGACCCCTTATAGATCGGAAACCATAAAAGATACAAAAAATCTGTTGAAAAAATACTGAAAGCTTACAAAAAGAGGAATCTTTAGAAAAAAAAATCCATCAAAATCCAATGAAAAATAAAAATTTAGGTAATATGCATATTTGCAATTTTGGCCCCGTTTGGCCCCTTATATCTCAAAAACAAAACAAATTATCAAAAATCTAATAAAAGCGCACATGTTAATTTTTCATAAGGAATCCAGTGAAAAAAACCATCAAAATCCGACAGGAAATAAAAAAATAAATTTTTTGAGATTCCCCCTTTTGGGCCCCATTTATCTCATGAACGGTACATGCGACATGAAATCTGTTGACATAGTACTGATTGGAAATTTTCTCAGGAGCACACTGAAAGAAACCCCATCAAAATCTGATAAATAATAAAAATTCTACAGCCAAATACAAGAAAACACCCGATTTTCCCCTTTTTTGCCCCTTTTTAAAAACGGGAGGGGCCACGATGACCAAAACCACTCCAAGCCTTCCTTTTGTGCCAAGGAACATTGTGTTAAAATTTCATAAGGATTGATCAACTTGAACTTAAGTTATTGACAAAAGACAAAAGTGTCTACAGACAACAACGCCGACGACGACGACGACGACAACGACGACGACAGCACCATACCATTATACGACCTTAAATTTTTTTGCGGTCGTATAAAAATTCAACGCCCCAGGGTGTTTAAAGGGCAAAATAAAGTATGCACCATAACTAAATCCACAATTAGCCACAATCTGCACACTGGCACTTTATTCAGGAAGTTTCATCAATGAAGAGCTGGAGGATTTTTTCAGACAACAGTTAACATCAAGATGAAGAAAACAATAAAATGGTTGCCTCTTTCTTAACTCTTAACTCAATCCGTCCCCAACCCCCAATTTTGATTCCAACATTCCTTGCTGTTTCAAAGACCCTTAATATCATGGTCTTCTTGGATTAGATGGCAACCTGCAAAACACCTTTTTTGAATGGGACCATCTTAGGGCCACTGTGCCTATAAATGACACAGCAGTTTCAGAACAGATTATCTCATCTTGCTTTTATCCCATACAGTAGCATTCACCCATCAACCATCAACTATGTTCGAACTAAATAAACTGGGGAGACACTATTGTGACTACTGACTCAATGGTTTCGGAGATTTTTTTCCTGAAAAGTTACCGGTAGAAGGGCCGACACAAAAATAGCCAAAAATCACCATTGTTATAGCCATGTAAAGTTTAATGTCAGAGGAGTGTGTAAAAAGATTTTCCTCTATTCTAAGAGTCCCAGTTAGTCTCTCTTTTAAAATTAAACATCTGACCGGCATATTTTTTCATGTTCTTTCATTTTCTGTGATCAAAATGATTTTTAGTGTCGTGGGAATTATAGACCATGGAAGTATTATATTGATTTAATACTTCCATGAGTAGATGTTACATCAATTCCAATGATATGTGATTTTTGTATTGTAACCAATATTTTCATCTATACGTTTGTATTTTAGAAGCTGGTGGACAGAGAGTGTCTTTCTGCTTTCTCCAACCCCTTTCTCACAGTCTCCTTTTCATTTTCTTTACTACTTTATCCATTTCTTGTCCCTTTTATCCATTTTCCTGTCCCCTCCCTTCTTTCTTCTATCCCTGTCTCCTTTGTCCCACCCCTTTTATCCCGGTATCCAGTCACCTTGCCCGCCCCTAGCCCTATTCTCTTATCCGGCGTGACATCACAAAGCTGAATTGACCAATCAGATCAGTCGATTTCAATCTTACATCCACAGTATAGGCGGTGACGCTATCGATGTAAACAGATGTAATCTATCAATTTTTTAAATTGCAATATATTCGGTGTTATCATAACTATGATCTTGAAATTCGGATATGATGTTGATATTGACGTTCCAAGTGCATGTTCCGAGTTTCATTTAAATATCTTGAAAAATGAATGAATAAATCAAAGTTGAAGTTACTTAGCTATATAGTGAAATGTGGACTTTTCACCTCCTCCACAGGTAAAGTGCCCGGATGTCCGGATAAGAGAATGTTGGAGACTTCATATGCCAGATAAAACACACTCAAAGTGAACTGCCGATCATGCAAAAAACTGCCATTGCAAAAAACGTTTCTGTTTTGGTGTATTTTGAAAATGTGCAAGCTAGACAAGATACCCTGATCTCATGCATCCATATGAAGTAGAAATAACAGTTGATATATGTCATCACTTATGTTTAATAAGACTCAAAGTTAAAAAATAGATGTTTAGTTTCATTTGAATAAGAATTTTGTTTTCTTTTTGTATTTACTACACATCAAGAGTCTATTGTCCTTTTGTTTTGTATATTTTTGTTCAATTTGCATCTCAAATGATATCACATGTTGATATATACATCAATAACAGTAAGAAAAACAGAGGTGTAGAAGCGAGTCTTGAGGACAATTCTGCTAATGAATTGCAGTTTTTTTTTTGTTGATTTACCTATCAAGAAATTGCTAGCATCCAAATGCATTGCATAAAGTCAGTCAGGAAAGTTGGAGAGGAATATTTGCCTAACCTTAACCGCTTTTCCTTTTGTTAAAACTCCTGTGTGTGACATTGTATAGTAGTAGCCTTTGTAGCTTGTTCAACAAAATTAAAATTATTTGTCCTGAAAAACTATCAAAATGATGCGTAGCTTTTGTCCTCTGTTGATAGTGCCAATTTCAAAGATCATTTTTTTTACCAGGTAAGATTTTGTGTTAAATCCAAATTTCACAAAATCTAATTTTACAGAGAAAATTGCAAAAAAAATTGTTACCTAAACTGACCATCTGCAATCATTTAGACAAAATCCCTTAAAAGCAACACTATTAACAAGTAACCGAGTTCAACCCCTGCATGATTATTCACAGTTTTGCACAATTGGTAGCAAAATTTAAACTATTATTCGAAACAAACTGAATCTTGAGGACTAAAATGTAAAATGTGTGCCTGACAAGTATCACTATAATTAACATGCTCTTCTGTTACCTGCTGTATGTCCTTGATAAATTATTTACTTTATGTCCTTTGCATTATGCTTACTTCACTAAAATTTGTGGAAATCAATCTGATATTTAATTTGTTCAAATTTAAATCTCATTAGTATTTGTTCACCCCCAAGATGTAAATAAATATAAATGTCTCTAAAATCCCGTTTAAGGATGCTAGCTGGTCAATTTAAAAATAAATCGGATTTCAAATAAATGTTCTTTTGTGAAAACTGAAAAAGAAGTAATTTCGGCCGTAAAAAAAATAATTTATTGGTTCACAGGCCCTCCCTCATCTAGTTTGAGCCTCCCTCCCTAAAAATTTTTAATGAAAAATTGCCCGAGAACCAATTAATTAATTTTGTATGGCCTTAAGCAAAAAATTTGATTGGATGCAGATGTCGTTTTTGAATTTTTCATAGGTAGAATATCAGCAAATTTTTGTCCATGAACAATTGTGACAAAATAAATAAGATTCCATGAAATTTTGTAAGAATGCCGCTTCAGATATCTAAAATGAAATTATCAATCAAAATATGGGGATTTGCAAGTACAAAATTATAATACTCTGAAAGGATGAAACCTGAAAAATCTGAAAATATGACAGAAATACCAAAATGTGACCAGTGAGCATCCTTAAATCTAAATTATCACAAATTTGTTGTCACTCACGCTAAACCTCAAGTTGTAAACTAACGCATTATATTTAGTGTTTCAATTTAAATGTTTTCATGACGGAAAACAATTAAGATTAGATCATTGGAGCATTGGTTTACCATTGTAAATGTTTCCTTTTGCATTATTTCTGAATTTCAAAAATAAATCTATACATTAAAAGAAAACTCTACATGGGAAAAGCTTAGACAAAGAGACATGATACAATTTTTCAAAGAAGCATAAGTCATTGAAATGCAGGTAGAAAATTGCATATTGTCTTTTAAACTTTTTGATGTAGTTATGCAATAAAACTTACCACATTAAATCACATCAATGCAGGTTCTATTCGGATAGCTCTTTGTCGGTAGTATTTACCATTGAGATTATTAACTGCTCTCTCAGCATCTTCCTGGCTCCTAAATCCTACCATTGCAGCAGAACCTTGCATGTCATTACCAATTTGGACCCGCACTGTCTCCTGAATTGGGTTAAAGCCTTGGAAAAAACTGATCACTTCTCTAATAGAAATAGTAAACGGCCAGTTTTCAGTCTTCACGTAGTAGGTACTTCGACGACCATACTGGGAACCACTACTTACTCGCCCTGCTGGCTGCTTAATCATTCTTAACAAGTCAAGCATTTCAGTTTTCAAAATAGGTTTAACAGTTATTTGCTTTCTCATCAACATTTCTCCGTCCCTTTTTAATGCCCTAGCACATTCAGATTCCGAGCTGAATTCAGCAAATGCTTCACCTAAAGATTTTCCATTAGAGTCTTGTACCATCTGTATTCCTCGGTTGCCAAATTCTAATCCAGAAAAAAGGGTAAAGTGTATATCTTTCGATGATACATAGGGAGGTAACCCTTGTAAATGTACACAAGTATAGTCACATTTTTGTGCGTCACCACTAGCACTTTTTACATCATTATTATCAGTCTTCATGACATTCATACTTTGTTTCATATCGTCCAATTCTTTCTGTGTAGCAGATTTAATATGAACTGTCTTACCTGCTACTTGTCCCAAATCCATTCCCAATGCTGTGATGTAATCAACTTCTCTTTCGAATTTAACCATGGCCATACCTGTAGGCCTGTTCTGCTGATCGTGTTCTATATAGATTGCTTCACCATTATTTGAAATTTTCAAATCTTTAAAAAATCTTTTTAGTTCCTCTTTATTAACACTTTGTGCCCATCCTTTGACTTGAATAATAAAATCTTTTGTCGTTAATTTTGATGGGGATGTTTTTGGTTGTGTAGGTTCTTCTAATTTTGGCTTTTTAGCTTCATTTTCCTTTGTCGGAATATAAGAGTCAATTGCCTTATCATATTCCTCCTGCTTACAAGGTTTAACTTCAATACTGTTTTCATTCAGATTTTTACCATTTTTCTCTAGTGACTCAAAATATGCCTGAGAGCTACAGAAATTAATATACGCAACTCCAATACGCTTTCCTTGTTCATCATTTATCATTTTCAAGCCATCCCATGGTATTTCACATCCGTGAAAAAACTTTCTTACATCCCTATATCCAGAATTAAGAGGCAAGTTTTTAACAACAATTGTCAATGATGGTGTTGCTTGCCTGTATCGTCTTTTCAATCCTTTTGGATCATCAACATCTACTATTTTTGGTGTATCAACAGTTGATGCTGATGATGATGCTATTGTTTTTGGTGGAGCATTTTTACTTGAGATTTCTGGGTTGTTTGCAGACTTCGGTTTTTGGTCCCAATCAGAATTCTTTTTAGACATAGATAACATCTGCGGACTAGGCATATGTATTGGTCTAACTCCTGGAGGAGCTGCTCCCAATAGACCTGGTAATGTTGAAGGGTCAGCCCTTTGATTGACTGTAGTACTTACAGGAGGTCTAAAATTATTAACTCCAGTGCTAACAGCTGGTCTAAAATTATTAACTGCAGTGCTTACCGGTGGTCTAAAATTATTGACTGAAGTACTCATTAACGGCCTTGGGCCTGAAGGTGAGGTATTAATTACAGGTGTGGATTTTGCCAAAGTATTTCCACCAACAGAGATCCTAAAACTAGAGGGCGAAGTTGTACTGGTTTTTGGTACACTTGAGACAGAACGTAATTGCTGTTGATTTGTTGTACTAGTGACAGATGATGCTGCCACCGAGGATGATCTACCAGATATAGCTTGTTGTGTTGAAGATGGTATCGGTATTGATTGTATAGAAGTATTGATTTTCTGACTAGACATATTACTAGAAACACTCTTTGGCAGAGGTGTTTGTTTTGAAACTTCTGAAAATGTGTTTTTAAAAGAATCATTGCTAGGTTTTTGTTGTTGACTCGGTTGATTTGCTTTATTTTGCTGGTTTCTTTCACTTGACACTTCCCTTCTTGTATCCCTATCTGATCTTAATTCTCTTCCAAATTCATCTGTGGTCTTATCTCTGTTTCTTGGTGACCGTCTAGTGTCTCTATCATCTCTGTAACGACTTTCATATCTGCTATCTCTGTCACGATCTCGGTCAAATCTAGATCTGTCGTAATCTCTATACCTATCATAATCCCTTGATCTATCATAGTCCCTTGACCTATCATAATCCCGTCCTCTATCTCTTTGATCTCTTTGACGTTCATCTCTCCTATCATAATCATATCGCCGTCTATCTACATCGGACCTGCTTCTGTCATCTCTGCTATAACGATCTGGTACATCACGTCTTCTGTCACGGTTGTCTCTATCCCTTTCCCTTTCTCGATCTCTACGATCTGCGTCTGTTTTTCCATCATCATCCCTACGCTGCCTACTATCAACATCTAACCTTGTCACCCTATCTCTGTCAGTGGTCCTTTGCCCTCTTGTATCTGTATCCATTGGTTTTTCGGCTAACTTTTGCTGGTCTTTTTTATCCATATCTTGACTCTTTTTATCAACCTCAGAAGTGCCATCTGTTCTCTGATCATTAGTCTGTTGTGAAAGACCTTTAGATTCTGTAAAAATTTGTTGAGCAGGACCACCCCTTCGTAAATCCGGATCTTTACCAAAACCTTCCATCAATGGACGTATATTCTTAGTGTCAGGTGCAGTTGCTCTGAAAGGAACATTCATACTTTGGCTACCAAAACTTGTAGGAATGTTTTCATCTCTAAAAGGTGGTCTGTTCTGTAGATCAACTGGATGAGGAAAGCCGGGGGCACCATACCTTGGAGGAGGATTTGCAATGTTTGGTAGTGACATAGGTGTTGATCTATTCGCAAATCTAGAATCCACATTTGAATCAAATGGAGGGTGTATCCCTTGACGAGTACCTTGAGAGTCTTTTTCACTGTTTTCATGTTGTTTTGGTACATCCATGGTAAATTTATCAGTGTCCAAATCTGTACGTTCATTTAAGTTGAAAGGTGGTCGTCTGTCATCTCTTAAATTTCTTTCACTGTAGTCACTAGTATTGCTCCTATCATACCCCCTTGACTGTGGATCACCAAAGCTGTAAGGTGGCCTGCTGTCATTGTTTGGATATTCAAATGGCTTCCTTTCAAATGATGGTCTATCTGGATAAGGTGGTTTATCATCAACAGGTTTTTCAAGGAATCCTGGTGGTGGTCTACTAAAAAGATCAGGTGGTGGCCCTTGTGGATATTTAGGAGGATATTCATTTCGCCCATCAATGTGCATCACATGATCTGAAGACAAAGGAGGTTTACCACCAAAACTCTTTGGAGGAGGCACATTTAAATTTGGAGGCATCTGATGTATATTTTCAGTCTTTTCATATTCTTGGGCATTCCAAAATGGTGGAGGTTCATTCTCATCACTAGCTTTCTGATCGTCACTACTAGAAGGGAAACCTCCTTGTTGATGGGGGAATCTGTTGTCATCAGTTTCAAACTGTTTCCTGTCAGAAAACCTAAGTTGTGGATCTGGAGTTTCAAGCAAACCAGTTGATCGTTTTGTTAATAATGTATTCTCAAATCTTGTGCTCGACTCTAAATTTCGTGTTTGCTCTGAGCTTGCCTGTGAACCAATTACCATATCTTCTGGTTCTCTTCTATAGATATCACGGCCATGAGGAAAAGCGTCACGATTGTACAAGGAATTGTCAGGCAAATCTTGTTTTCCATCCAGAGATGGAGGATAAAGATCATGCTTTCTCTCCTGTGAACTAAATGGTGGCGGTGGCCGACCGGTAAAATCATCATGTAATCTATTGCGATTTCTTTCATCATATGGTGGTCTATTAGCATAATCACCATAATTATCTTGATATTTTTCCTCATAAGGTGGCCTGTTTGCATGATCACCATGAAATCGATCTTGATTTTTCCCATCAGCATATGACCTGTTTGCATAATTATCATGTAAATTATCTCGATATTTTTCATCATGTGGTGGCCTATTACCAAAATCGGCATGCAAACCATCTCGATTTTTCCCATCATATGATGGCCTATTTGCATAATCACCAAACTCATGTGGTGGTCTGTTTGTATATTCACCATGTAAACTCTCTTGACTTTTGAGATCAGGTGGTGGCCTCTTTGCATAATCAGCACGGTAACTATTTGGATCATTCCCATCATAATCAAAAGGCCTTTGTTCATATTGACGTTGGCTCTCACTAAATGGTGGTTGATTTTGTAGTGGTGGAAATCTTGTGTCTGGTGGATATCTAGCTTGTTGAAAATCTGGGGGAAAACTAGAGTCTCTCGAAGATGAGTCAAAAGGTTGTGGTCTTCTATCATCTCTTGGCATTTGCATTGCAGTGTCCCATCTCTGATGATCACTTACAGCTGGGTGCTGTGGATATGGAGGGTAAGGCGTTTCCAATTCTACTTTTCTTTCCACATTAACTGATGGTGAATCTTGACTTCTAATACGATTGATGTCATCTGATTCATGAGGTGCATTCACATTTTTGTCAGTATTGGTCAAACTTTGATCGAAGTGGGGTAAATATCTATTTGCATGACCTTCTTTAATGTGTTTTTCATATCCATCTGAGCCATCACTTTTTGGAGTAGCAAATCCATCTTGGTCTCTTGTGGGAAAGCCCCTGTTTTCCTGGTTATCACCTCTTCCAGTCAATGCATACCTGTCTGGACGTCCATCTCTTGATCCTTGCATGATTCTGTCCTGTCCCTGACCATATCTGAGATTTTCTGGTATGGATTCTTGTGAATGAGATCCAAATCGATCATATTCATCTCTTGACCTTAATGGTGGCTGCATGTACGGATCCTTTGATGTGTCTGCAGGCGGATAACGTTTATCTGGTGATAATTCTCTTTGTAATGGCTGACTAGGAATGTTTTGCTGAAATGCCATTCTGTCGTCAAACCTATTATATTGGTCATCAGGAAGGCGCTGATTCTGCATCTGACGGTCACCCTCTGGTGGAGCACCAGGGAAATTCATCTGTTGATATTGAGGATGGTTGTACTCTTCATTTGGTCTATTATATCCTCTATCAGTTCTTTCTTGAGGTGCAAAATTTTGTGGTTTGCCGTAATCAGGCATGTATGATTGAGGAGGTGTTTGCAACTGTACAGGTGGTTGTTCAACTGGAGCTGAAGCACTTTGGTTTCTAGCTTCCCCTATAATGTTTTGCATTTCAGTTTTACTACTTAGGTATAGCTGTATTGGATTACCATCTATGATACCATTATTCATCATCATGGCACGTCTGGCATCTTCATCACTAACAAATGCAATAAAAGCGTCACCCTTTTCTCCACCAATTATATGTACTCCACCGGGTGGTATACTGAGTCCTTTGAAGAACTGGCGAATGTCCATAGCACTTGCTGACCATGATAAACCTTGAAGTCTGATAATCACCGACATGTTACCTGAAAAACAAATTTCATATTGGAATGAATATTTATACCAAACTAAGATATCAATTTACCGTATTTTCTCTATTTTTTTGACATTTGAAATCAACATTATTTAGGGATTTTGAAAAATAGTTGAAAAATAAGGATTTTTTTGAAATTATGGAATAATTCACTGCCACTCTTGAACAAATGTAGATCCTTTTTTTATTCTGAGTAAAAGTAGTCATCAATGAGATAGTACCTGTCTCATTAGGCCAGACTATTATTAGGCTGAGAGAAAGTAATAAAGTGACCTTAAGGTAAAATTTGAAGGTTGAAGTGATCTTTCCACAAGCCTGATACTAAAAACAAAAGACAAACAAGAAATTTGTCAGCATTTGTTAAAAAGTGATATCCCATTTTTCATTTCATGCACCAAAATGGCAAACTAGAGCTATTGGCAGAGCTGTCAATCCCCTTTTTTTGATCACCAGGAGAACAGGAAAACTTTTTCGGGAGTTTTCTATGTTTAGGAGGGAAGCTCCTAAAATTGAAAGATAGTTACAACGCCTTCCTTTATTACTCAAAGAATGACCCTTTAACTGACCTCTCCAAATACAAGAATTCAGATGAATAAGATAGCTTATATTTGGTTAGCCATAACTCATTTTGGCTTTCAAATTACGACCGCTTTGGTTGCCGTTTTCTGCATCTCCTTTCGACATTTTCTACAACTTTTCATTTACACATGTTACATATGTCCTCCCACCAGGATGACCAACAAAACAGTTATTACATGCATTTACGGTGGAGGATACACATTCCATCAATTATTTTCTAGATCCGGAAAAAAAAAGAAACGAAAGTAATATATAGGATTTTTGAGTGAAACGAAATTTGGGAGAAAAAGGTACAAATGCGGGAGGGTGGGAATTGGGACTGGATATCGGTAGGCTCCCGCCAAAGTCGGGAGGGTTGGCAGCTCTGTATTGGCCGGGTTGATCATACTTCAAGTATGAGTATTTGCTTGCTGACTGTTGAAGGCCTAATGGTGACTTCAAGATGAAGAACAACAATAAAAACACCATTCCATTTGCTGAATCTCACCATGTATTTATAGGGATTTTGTCCCATGTACATTAACTACATATCCCTTTATTGATCCTGATTTATAGCGTTCCCTATCTGCCAACTTTTGATATCTGCCAATTCCATGCATCCTAAATATTTGAGCTTTCCCATCAAAGCACTAAATCAGCCTTTCTTTTTGACAGAAAATATGATTAAATACTTTGTAAGTTAACAGCATTAATTATTTAATAAATATTATCAGAAACATGTACTTGAAAATAAGCTTAGAGCATAAAGTGATGCTCCTACAAATTAAATTCATTTGAAGTGCCACATGACAACTGTTGACTAGATAAAAACTGAAAAAATACAAATGCAATTGGTACAAATTATATTAAAAATATTTATGGTGTATTACATGATATCTTGCCACCTTTCACAAAATGTCACAGCTAAAACGGGCATAACTCCAGAATCCTGTGTATCCCTGAACTCAAAGTTATACTTGGCCTGTGGTTTTCAGTAAACAACTTACAAACCAAGTTTGAAAAATAGTAATGGTGGATTACATGATATCCCCCACGTTTCACAAAATTTCAAAGTATCAAGGGGCATAATTCCAGAACCCCTTGGACCTCTGAACCCATATTCAACCTCCACCTAAGTTTTGTGGTGAACAAGCTACATACCAAGTTTGAAGACTGTATCTTATTCTGTTCAAAAGTTATCAGTCAGAAACCTTCAGGGAACGGACAGATGGACGGACGGACGGACAGACACACGACTGAGGGTATCACATAATACCACACCACTACGTGTGGCGGGGTATAAAAAGGTATGTTATTTCATTCCAAAGTTATCAGTCGTAAACCCTAAAATTTGCTAAATAAGCAGCAATATACCTACCTCCCCAGCCTATCGAGTGTACATTTCACAGTTGATTCATTATTGTCGAGCGTGTAGTTTGTACAGTGATTTTTTGAACAGAGCAAAAACACTGTCCCAAAAGTTGCTTAGTCAGGGATTTGTTCAACCTATGTTAATTTCATCCCTCAAGAAATTTTATGGCCGTCACCATAACATCATTGAAAGATATGAGGTGTCAGTATCCCAAATGAAAGTGGACATTTTCAGCTAGATTCATGTCTTCCCGGATTTGACTACCAATTCTGACATTTTCCCAGATTGAATCACTCACAGTGTGACAGGTGCTGTTAACAAAGCAGGACATGCTTACCCTTCTGGAGCACCTGATGTCACTCTCAGTTTCACTGGAGTTCACGCTGTGAGTGCCTTTGTTTTGAATGTTGTAATTTCTGTTTCTGTGCTTTGTATCTGTTTAATGTCATTGTTTTTTGTGTCTAACGTCACTGTTTTCTGTGTTCTCGTTTTGGCCGTGTCTTTGGACTTCGATTTTTGTAAATTTCACTCCTTTGTTCCTTCGGTATTCTGCTGCCTTTGTTTCAATGTTTCAAGGAGCATTATGCAAGAACCCCTTGGACCTCTGAACCCAAAATCAAACTTTGTCCAAGAATTGTGGAAACAACTTACATACTAAGTTTGAAAACAGTTATTTCGTTTACAAGTCATCAGTCGGAAACTCTCAAATACGCAAAATTTCATAGTTTCAAAGGAATTTGACCTGAATTTTGTGGTAAACAACTTACATACCAAGTGTGTTATTTTGTTCACAAGTTATCAATCGGAAACCTTAGGTGACGGAAGGATGGAAAGACGACACTGTAATAAGGGATTTATTCCAGCAGTGTATTCCTTCCTTTTGGACAAAATGCGCTAGTGTAGAATATCCACAACATCCAATTGACTAAACAAAATGAAGTACTGACCTTGACAGAATAAACACCAAGGTAGAAATACAATCGGTTATTTATTTACCCGGAAATTCTGAACGCCGGAAAGTACACTTACAACACAACTGCAGGTATCTCATAATAACTCGCCACTATGTGTGGCAGGGTTTAAAAATCATTCACATTTGCTCAGGGCTATGGGAGTAGCCCCGGTGAGAAGTTTAAATAGAATAGCCCTCACTGATAAATGTGCCCAGCTATCATGTGACTGTTCTGATTTGTTGAGAATTGCATAAACTATCCCAGTGAGGAACAATAAACTCAAAAATCTTTTATTGAGTTTAAATATTTCCTCCAATTATAACTTGCATTTGTATATGTTCATATTGTAAAAGTTTCAAATGCAAATTTTTCTGTGATATTTTCGTTCAAAGAAATATAATACACATTTCAGTAGATTTACTACGACTGTGGTCATATTTCAACACCTATTGCTTTAGCAATTCTACAAGACCTTCTTTATACAACTGATGATACGATACCTAGTCTTTACATTTACAGCCGCTCAAGTGTGACCATTTGTCACACCTAAGCAGCTGGAAATTTACAGACCACATATTGTTGTGTAATCAGTTGAAAATAAAATTGATTGACAATAATTTTGAACCAGAGGCTCCCAGGAGCCGGTATCGCTCACCTGGCTTTCAGTTGCCACAATCAAGCTAACATTGTAAGTTGTACAGTTTAACTTTAGACCCTCAAACTTTGGTAGTTCGAACACCACCAATCCGGTTTTGAAATCGTAATATCAATATCCACTTGGATACCAAATTTCATTGAAATCAGACAATGTTGAATTTTCCCACCTTTTTTGGCAGCCATTCTAAAATTGGCTGTAAGCGAACAAATTTTAACATCAGTTTTGCAGTTGCAACATCAACTTTATTTTGAAACACAGTTTCATTGAAATTGGAAAATGTTGAATTTTCCTGCCTTTTTTGGCAGCCATTTTGAAAATGGCAGTCAATGAACAATTTCCAAATCCGGTTTTGAAGTCGCAACATCAATATCTATTTGAAAACAAACTTTTATTGAAATCAGACAATGTTGAATTGTCCCGCCCTTTTTGGCGGCCATTTTGAAAATGGCAGTCATCGAACAACTTTTAACATCAGTTTTGAAGTTGCAATATCAATTCCTATTTAGAAATCAAATTTCATTGAAATCGGACAATGTTGAATTTTCGCCCCTTTTTTGGTGGCCATTTTTAAAATGGTGGTCAACAGACACTTTTCAACACCGGTTTTGAATTCACTACATCAATATCTCTTTGGATACCAAATTTCATTGAAATCAAATAATTTAGAATTTTTCCCCCTTTTTTGGCGGCCATTTTGTAAATGGCGTCAACAAACATTTTTCAACACTGGTTTTGATAACGCTACATCAATATCTCTTTGAAAACCAAATTTAATTGAAATAGTACAAAAATGTTGAATTTTCCCGCCTTTTTTGGTGGCCATTTTGAAAATGGCGGTCAACAAACAATTTTTAAACACCAGTTTTGAAATCCACACAGCATGGCAAACATTTTATCAATTTATACTTAACCTTTATCTTCTATCGTTTTGGAAATAAGACGAAAAATATGAAAATTTTGAAAATTCCGTGAAAAAGGGCACTAACTCCTACAAGGGTTTTTGGATTTTCTTCAAAATTTCAGGGTTTGTTGATGTTTTTGCAATATACACATGACCTCTATCTGTTACACCTTTTGAAATAAAAAATAAATGCACAAATTTTGAAAATTTTACGGAAAAAGGGCAATAACTCCAAGACGGGTTTCGGATTTTCTTCAAAATTGCACGGCAAGTAGATCTTGCTATGCTGATTATTTTAACTACATGTAAGATTTTTTATATCTGTAACGGTTTTTGAGTTATTTGCAAAAAACAGCAATTTACCCCTATGTTCCAATTTTTAGTAACAGCAGCCATGTTGTTTGGTCTTCGGACTAATCGAACACAATTTTAAAACTGCATACCCTGGTGATGTTTCAGGCCAAGTTTGGTTACAATTGGCTCAGCAGTTTCAGAGGAGAAGATTTTTGAAATTGTTGACGGAAGACGGACAATGGACGATGGACGCAAAGTGATGGCAAAAGCTCAAAAGCCCTTTTAGGCCAGGTGAGTTAAAAAAGTAGAAGCCTTTTCAAAAATTGATAGAAAAACAGGTATTTCACAATGACCACAAACATCGTGGGTCCATCGTAATAAAATTCAAAGTCAAAGAGGAATTGTGTCCAATGGCCTGTCAAGATACCCCTACTCTTGTACTACTGATCATGTAAAGGCTGCATATCAAGTTTGAAATCAATACCTCAAGAGGTAGCTAAGAAAAATGTGAAAAACAGTTCTATTATCACTACATTTTGTAACCAAGTTCACACTTCGTCAAACAGGAAGTACATCCTGAATTGATTAGCAATAGACTAAAGCCTAGATTTCTAAGGTTCTCCAGAAGTGTTCAATTTCATGGTGTTGAACTAAACTTGACAGAAAGTAAAGTATACTGCATTCACCTTGTCAATCTACATATTATATCCATCTCATTTGTTCAGCTATTGTGCATTTAGAACCAATATGAACATGGGGTTACATCTGCTCAAATGTTTTTTTTTTTTCAATTTGTCGATATATTCAAGTGAGATTATTCACAAGTTATAGGCCTAAATTGATGTCAGAAATTCTAAAGACTTGTGCTACATTGTATATCATTTTGTGCTTGGTCTGAAGTGACGATTTTACCAAACTGTAAATGATCTGGAAATCAATTGCTATTTTCCAAAGTAAAAACTATTGTTTACCTTTTATGCTTCTTTAAAACCAAATCAATAGTTGACGTTTTCTGTCTTATATTTATTTCTAACTGCAAAAATGGCTTCCCATCCAAAGGAGATGACACTGAAAATATAATACATATAAAGATAATAAATCAAAAGTTTAGTCGAAGGAAATGCATTTATGAAACACCATATTCTGACTTACAATTTTAAACTCTGCTTTTGACTGAATGAAATTTTTCCTGAACATCAACACATGTTTTCTAAATCCTTTTTTTTTCATACAATGCATTTCAGACAAATACCCTTTAAACTAAATTTTCCTTGTTAATACAAAGAATTATGGCAACAATCATCAATTTTGAGATTTTTTACAAATTGTAGAGTTCTACCATTTCTATAATTGATATATACTTTTGCTTTCTTATTTAACATGTTTCAAGAGATATATGATGTTTTTGTTTTTTGCATCTCAAAAGTCACAATTCTTCCTGTGACGTTTTTTTAAATTTTGTTTAAAGATCATAAGAAATAGATTGGTATTCCATTCATATGAAAGACTACATTTGGACATTTACTGTTTATTAATCAAAGTCAGCTAATAACAAGATGTGCTTGTGAAAAACTACATATGCCCCCAGATTCTACAGAAAAATTTATGAAAATACCCAATTTTACCCCTTTTTGACCTCTGTGACCTTGACCTTTGACCTATTTTTTTGCATATTTATGTTCATATTGACAAGACCTACACACTTTCTAAGTATTAAAAGTCTATCTTACATAGTTCAAAAGTTGTTTATTACAATACAAACACCAAATTTAACCCCTTTATTCTGAAACAGATATGAAGCCACTTTGGGCCTCTTGTTTATTGAAATGGTTTAAATTGTTAAAAGTATCTGTTTAAACATGCTATAAGAAACCTACAGAAAAATACTGCATCAAGATCCTACAAATTTTTTTTCGTTTGTCCCCCTTTGGGCCTCTAGTTTCTTAAAAACTGTAAATGCTACCTCAAAACTGTTGACATACTACAGTTGTGCAATTCTATTAGCAATATCATGTAACAAACCCTGTCTCAATAGGATAAATAATAAGGATTCTACAGTCAAATATGTGAAAACAGCCAATTTCATCCCTTTTTAACCTCTGTGACCTTGACCTTTGACCTGACCTATTTTTTTTTTTTTTTTGCATATTTATGTTCCTCTTGACTAATTGTATTTCATCTGACTATTATGTTCTCTTTTTTGTAAAAAAATAATTCTCAAAGAAGTTTTCATTTGGATTTAAATGATTGTGGCATATCCAGATCATGTTAAAATGTGCCAAAGTTGAAGGTTCTTAGTAGTAAGTCTTCCAGGGAAGACATGTGTCGCCTGCGTAATAACAAAAATATTCTAAGTTCCGTCAAACAGGAAGTGGGCAAGCGAAAGATCCGAAACTCTGTTACACCGTATAGGTCCCCATACTGCTACTTCATGCCAAATTGCAAAAAGCTCCGATACACGGTTCCTGAGAAAAATGCGACACAAATTTTTGTGACGCCGACGTCGTCGACGCAAGACGACAGATAGTGATCCCTATATGTCGCCACTGCATGAACTCAGGCGACACAATAAGTGTATCATTACATTATGCATCTGAGAAATTTACAGAACTGGTTATACAGCATTTATTAATACATTTTCTTCAGCTATGCATCAATAAATGTAACTAATTCCTCGGGATACATATATTGCATTCTATTATGACCGTCTTCTTTTGCTTTGTAAATAAAGCAATGCTGTAAATCCAGTTAACACTTTTTGGCACATGCCCATGTTATACAACAGTTATATTTTAAATGCACTCTTGCACATTTCTTTCACTTACTAAAATTAGCATCTTAGATTACTACATCCTCTAAATGGCATAATCAAATAATGGTGTGTTGCTGCAAGACATATCATTTAAACCAGTACCTTAACCTAGTAACAACGTGCATGTTGTCTGCTCATTTTGAAACACAACTATTTGCACGAATTGTGACATTACTATTGTAATATAGTTAACAGTTTTATTGCAAATATTCAGTTGTTGTCATTGATAATTTAGCTATTTTTTCAATCATAACAAGAGCTGTCGCGGAATGGCAACCAGGTATACCCCCAATCATTGAACCCTTGATCAAAACTTCATGTTTTCACTACATTTTGTAATTAAGTCCAATTTTCTTCAAACAGGAAGTATGCATCTGACATAACTCAAAATAGGACGTTCCTTATAACTAATCATACAGAGGCTTCATATGAATTTTGAAATCAATCCCTCTTGTAGAAGCTGAGAAAAATGTGAAGAAAAATTTATGTTTTCACTACAGTTCGTAACAAAGTCCACATTTTGTCAAACAGGAAGTACACTTCCGACAGGACTCCAAATAGGATGTTCCTTAAAACTAAACATATAGAGGCTGCATACCAATTTTGAAATCAATCTCTCTTGTAGAAGCTGAGAAAAATGCGATGAAAAATTCATGTTTTCACTACAGTTCTTAACAAAGTCCACATTTCGTCAAACAGGAATTACACATCCGACAGGACTCAAAATGGGACGTTCCTTATAACTAACCATATAGAGGCTGAATACCAATTTTGGAATCAATCCCTCTTGTAGA
This sequence comes from Modiolus philippinarum, assembly GCA_002080025.1. NCBI lineage: Eukaryota > Metazoa > Mollusca > Bivalvia > Mytilida > Modiolidae > Modiolus > Modiolus philippinarum. The sequence continues at coordinate 68,288 of MJUU01011289.1, forward strand.
AGCTGAGAAAAATGTGACGAAAAATTCTTGTTTTCACTACATTTTTTTACTAAGTCCACATTTCATCAAACAGGAAGTACACATCTGACAGCACTCAAAATATAACATTCCTTACAACTAACCATAAAGATTTGAAATCAATCCTTCTTGTAGAAGCTGAGAAAAATGTGACGAAAAAATATATGTTTACATCACATTTCATAACAAAGTCCACATTTCGTCAAACAGGAAGTACTTATCCAACAGGACTCAAAATAGGACATTCCTTACAACTAGACATATAGAGGCTGCATACCAATTTTGAAATCAATCCCACTTGTAGAAGCTGAGAAAAATGCGACGAAAAATTCAAGTTTTCACTACAGTTCGTAACAAAGTCCACATTTCGTCAAACAGGAAGTACACATCCGTCAGGACTCAAAATAGGATGTTCCTTACAACTAACCATATAGAGGCTGCATACCAATTTCGAAATCAATCCCTCTTGTAGAAGCTGAGAAAAATGTGACGAAAAATTCTTGTTTTCACTACATTTTATCACTAAGTCCACATTTCATCAAACAGGAAGCACACATCCGACAGGACTCAAAATAGGACTTTCCTTACAACTAACCATATAGAGGCTGCATACCAATTTTGAAATCAATCCCTCTTGTAGAATCTGAGAAAAATGCAATGAAAAATTCTTGTTTTCACTTCATTTCGTAACTAAGTCCACATTTCCTGATTTCGTCAAACGGGAAGTGCACATCTGACAGTACTCAAAATAGTATGTTCCTTACAGCTAACCATATAGAGGCTGTGTACCAATTTTGATTGATTGATTGATTTGGAGTTTAACGTCCAATGAGCAATATTTCAGCTATATCAGGACGAGAACAAGTTAATCAATTCAAAACAAATTGTAAGTAAAAGAAGAAAGAAATAAAGGTGGAAGGGACAAAATAAATCCTTCTTGTAGATGCTGAGAAAAATGTGACGAAAAATTCGCATTTTCACTTTTTCGGACGAACGGACGGACGGACGGACAGACGGACGGACGAACGGACGGACAAGGTGAATCCAGTTTACCCCACACTCTATCAAGTGGGGGTATAATTTATGCAGCTATACATTATTTCCAAATATTGTTTGAGGAAGTAAATAGGACAATGATTTGATAAATATTGTACTTGGAGTAGTTGGAAGATACTGAAGTTATCATAGAGAAAAAACATAGAAAGCAGCCACAGCCTGCTAAGCTCACCTCATTGTGCAGCATGGTCACATGTTGCACATGTCAGTTAACAGGAATGGACTATAATCATTCCTTTTAGATTCAGTCATGCATTGTTGTTGTCATCCCAAAATGCATCATACATACCATTATGGTTGATGTGGGCCATGTCATTAAGCGGGAATAGACTTTAACGATTCTACCCAACCAAATTGCTCATGCATAAAATGTAGGTCACAGACAGCATCCGAAGCATGCATTGTTGTTGTCATTCCAAAATGTATCATATATTCCAATATGGTTGATGTGGGCCATGTCAGTAAGCGGGAATGGATTTTAACCATTCTACCTAACAAAGTCGCTCTTGCGTAAAATGTAGGTCAGAGACAGCATCCGAAGCATGCATTGTTGTTGTCATCCCAAAATGCATCATATATCCCAATATGGTTGATGTGGGCCATGTCAGTAAGCATTAATGTACTTTAACCATTCTACCTGACCAAGTCACTCATGCGTTCAATGTAGGTCAGAGACAGCATCCGAAGCATGCGTTCTAGTTGTCATCCAAAAATGCATCAGGCATACTAATATGGTTGATGTGGGGCATGTCAGTAAGCGGGAATGGACTTGAACCTTTCTACCTAACTGGAAGCGAATGCAGACGCAGACTACGGGGGTATCACATAAGCCCCCTCACTTCGTGAGATGAGCTAAAAAGGTTATAATTTATATAAATTTTTATCAAGTGTGATCTTCACCTTGGGGATACAACCCCCAATCAATAATAGGGCTCTGTCTTTGGTGATAGGCAAGCATATAACCAAGTTTTGGTTTTAATTCCACAGAAGATATATACTCAAGGTATCTACCAGAAACCAAAATTTTCTTAGAGTCTTGATCCATTTTAGCAACTGTGACCTTGATCATGAAGGTAAAATCTTTGAAACCAATCGGGTTCAGTCTTCTGTCAATGTGTAATAAGTAAGCGTATAACTAAGTTTTTGCTTTTCTAGATTTTGTTTTCTTCCTCACCTAAATCAAGTTAAGATGTTTACTAATAAATCAATTCGTCAAAAATCTTGTCCCTATCAGTGCAGTTTATATAAATGGTGCTTTTAAAAAACTACAAACACAAACATCTGAAATCCATAAATTCATAGTACAGGTCAGTGCATGACAGACATCAATACCAATCATTTGAAATGCTTTGTGATCTTTAGTACTTAAGTGTAAACCAACTGCAGTCCTTTTCTTTTTATTCTCATGTTTACCCTAATCATAATGAGAAACCTCAGTCAGTTATCTCCATGTACAAAGTTAATTATATATGATAAAAGTGGAGATAATTTTAAATTTCAATATCAATAGTTTCTAATGATTATCTCCACTTTAACCATATATAAAGAACTTGGTACAGGGAGACTGAATATATGACAACTTTATGACAAATGACACAAAAAATTGCTACTGAATAAAATGGACTTGACAACATCTTAAATTAAAGACAATAATTCAATTATTTTCATTTCATACTGCAACAATTGTTTACCGTTTTCTTCTTTAATTACTCTGAATTAGGATCTGCAATTTCTGTCTTGTGTACTATTCAAACTGTAGAGTACCTATCAAAGGGAGGAAAGCAACATGAATTCAATAACACACAATTGAAACCAACATATGCGCTTGTGTTTTACTCATACATAATGTCTGCCATGATCATAGTATTTGAAGTCATAGTTATGTAATCATACCAGTGTAAGCCAAAATAGTGTCCTGTGAAATTGTGTCAGATTGTGTTATTTTTTAAGTAAAACTCCCAAAGACACAGTAAGACATCACTCAAGTGTACCGTTTTATTCCGTCCTCAAGTTTTTATCATAGGTAATAAATAATAATAATTGTTAGGCCAGAGTTTCTCAAGGCCGACACCATTAAATCCTACACGAGTGCTCATAGCTTTAAAATATCTTCATATTGAATTGGTCCTCTATGACCTTGACCACAGAAGCAGTGACCTCAATAGAAAAGCATCAATGTTAACTTCAGAATAAATTTATAATTTATACATATAAGGATTTACATGTACATTTTGAAGTTAGATTAAATTCAATTTATTTTTAAAATATAAAAATATATGTTGTGCAATGGCCACAAATTAATGTAAATAAACAAAGTAAAAATGGTAAGGTATAGGCCGCAATTAAAAGGTAAAATTAAACAAAATATACAAACTAAACTAGAGGCTCAGACACTGAGCCTGTATCGCTCACCTGACAAAATGCTGAAGCAGGTTTTCAATGTTCTGCATGGTGGCCATGTTTTTTATGTGAATTTCCCATAGGGCCAAAATAAACTATGTTCTGTGCTGGTGGCCATGTTTTTCATTGGATCGGAATGAAATGAGCAATCTTTGTTAAGGACCTTCAGTTCATCATTCTTGTAAAGTTTGGTTGAATTTGCTTCAGCGGTTTCAGAGCAGAAGAAGAAAATGTGAATTTTCCNATCTGGTCACTGGACCGTGAAATTGAGGTCAAGGTCAAAAGCCATATGGCAGACTGACATGTACTAACCAAGACCAAGCTATACACCAAATATCATTGACCTATGGCTTGTAGTTATTGAGAATCAGACTTAAGCAAAAAAACCTAACCTGGTCACTGGACCGTGAAATTGAGGTCAACGTCAAAAGCCCTATGGCAGACTGACATGTACAAACCAAGACCAAGCTGTTTACCAAATATCATTTACCTATGGCTTGTAGTTATCGAGAAACGGACTTAAGCAAAAAAACTTAACCTGGTCACTGGACCGTGAAATTGAGGTCAA